>JACXGJ010001524.1:0-81678 GCA_016801105.1 Esox niger | reverse complement strand
ACTGAATCCATGCAATATGACCCAACCATATCCAAACTGAATCCATGCAATATGACCCAACCATATCCAAACTGAATCCATGCAATATGACCCAACCATATCCAAACTGAATCCATGCAATATGACCCAACCATATCCAAACTGAATCCATGCAATATGACCCAACCATATCCAAACTGAATCCATGCAATATGACCCAGCTGCAGCAGCAACCGTGAAATTAACACCAAACGCTAGGAGCTGGAATAGCACCGCAGTTTCCACAGTAACTGGAACCAAAAATAGCACCCAACCTAGTGGCCAATCTACACAGAATACCCCCTTGATAGCACATGATGCTATTTATATCCTCTAATGGTTTGATATCTATGTGGGAGAAGCATGAGCTTTCATCAGCTTGCTGTCCAATTACTATCAAACAGATAAGCAGACCAGAGTTATCGCAAATCCGATTACATGTTCACATTAAGATCACCTCTGTGCACAATCAAACCTCATGTTTAGAGCAGCTCTTTGAGGATACATACCGACTGTGCTAACTATCTTATTCAAAATTGCCTAACATGTGATTAGATTAATAATCTGCTGTTATAGAAATAACATTTGTCATTTGTGTGTCAGTGTTACAGACTTGCTTCCTCGTTCCAATGCCCACACCATGTTTCAACTGGGGGTCCGGAGAACACACAGCTGTGCGCATGCTTGAATGCATGTGTGCGCATGTGTGTGCATTTATGCATGTGTGTGTGAGTGTATTCATGTTAATGTGTTGAGAGAGGTGTACTGTATACAGGATTTACTGTTTCACCATAGTAACTCTGGCATTATACTACTGCATATCTTCTTTCTTGTCCTTGTAAGGACAAGAAAGAAGATATCCTGGATTAGCTGGAAAAAGACAGAGATTACATAGAGTTAGACAGGATCAAATGGTAATCAATGTCAAAATCAAAACTGACTGCTGTTCATTACCATATTTTACTTGTTGATTCCAGTAGGTGAAGAATAACATCTAAATTGCATGTATCGTATTAGTTACTTCTTCCTTCTTCATCCCTTCGCCTCTCTGCAGAGAACAGTATATACACTCTTAAATGCTACTAATTGTGATAATGGATGGACGTTAGATATTCTATGATGATATTAGATTTGTGCATCTATTGTCAATCAAATATGCCTGTGTCTTGCAGAATTCCCTGCAGATGGCACTGTGGGACTATTTGCCAATGTGTGTTGTTTGTTTTTTGTTTAGTTGGTGCCACATGGTCTAGCTCTCCCCTCTCACATGACAGTTATTTTCCTTCTAAATACTTGTTAAAGCCAATCAGACTCTCCACATCCACCCAACACTCCCTCCAAGCGCTTATAATATACTCTGTTTGGTCAGATGCTGCTAGCTAGCCATGTATTGGCCAGATAAGTCCTGTTGTTCAAATTTTTCTTGTTATTGCCCAGCTCTCTGTTTGTTCATCTTTTTCACCGCCCTGACCTTTGTAAACTGACTTCTGATTGGTTGTAGGCTGGCCGTTATGATTCATATCAGTCATACCTAACCAATTAGCCATAGGTAATTTCTTGATTTGAACCAGATTAGGCTGCTTGGTCCTCCAGCAGTCACTAGTGCAAGAAAGGGTTCCTGCATCTCTATATTGCTTTATTCCCCTCTGGAATTCTCCTGTTCTTCTCCCATTGTTCTCCCATTCTTCAACGAACACATCTGGACACCGGTCTTTGTAAGAGCTGTGGAAAACAGGGAATTTGTGCATAAATTTCAACACATTGTTGTAGCCAACCTCAACCTCATGGCCATACCTGCTTTGAAGGTGAATAGGATATACTGATCATGCTGTCTATTTGATAGATGTACAGTGGATATAAAATCTACACACCAGTGTTAAAATGCCAGGTGTTTGTGATGTAAAAGATTGAGACAAATAGAGATCATGTCAGAACATTTTCCAATATTAATGTGACCTATAATGTGCACAATTTAATTGATAAACAAACTGAAATTTTTGAGGGGAATATTTTTTAAATAAAAACAATATCCTGGTTGCATAAGTGTGCACACTCTCTTAAAATTGGGGATGTGGCTGTGTTCAGAATTAGCCAATCAAATTCAAATCATGTTACACACCTGCCATCATTTAAAGTGACTCTGACTAATCACAAATAAAGTTCAGCTGTTCTTGTAGGATTTTCCTGACGTTTTCTTAGTTGCATCTCAGAGCAAAAGCCATGGTCTACAGAGAGCTTCCAAAGCATCAAAGGGATCTCATTGTTGAAATATATCTGTCAGGAGACGGGTACAAAATAATTTCCAAAGCATTAGATATACCATGGAACACAGTAAAGACAGTCATCCTAAAGTGGAGAAAATATGGCACAAGATACATGGATGTCACTCCAAAATTGATAAAAAGATGAGAAGAAAACTGGTCAGGGAGCCTTCCAAGAGGCCTACAGCAACATTAAAAGAGTTACAGGACTTTCTGGCAAGTACTGGCTGTGTGCTACATGTGACAACACTCTCCTGTATTCTTCATATGAATGGGCTATGGGGTAGGGTGGCAAGACAGAAGCCTTTTCTTACAAAGAAAAATATCCAAGCCTGGATGAAGTTTTCAAAAACAAACATCAAGTCTCCCAAAAGCACATGGAAAAATGTGTTAAGGTCTGATGAAAACAAGGCTGAACTTTTTGGCCATCATTTCAAAAGGTACAGTGGGGAGAACAAGTATTTGATACACTGCTGATTTTGCAGGTTTTCCTATTTACAAAGCATGTAGAGGTCTGTAATTTCTATCATAGGTACACTTCAACTGTGCGAGACGGAATCTAAAACTAAAATCCAGAAAATCACATTGTATGATTTTTAAATAAGTGATTTGCATTTTATTGCATGACATAAGTATTTGATCACCTACGAACCAGTAAGAATTCCGGCTCTCACAGACCTTTTAGTTTTTCTTTAAGAAGCCCTCCTGTTCTCCACTCATTACATGTATTAACTGCAACTGTTTGATCTCGTTACCTGTATATATCTCGTCACCTGTCCACACACTCAATCAAACAGACTCGCAACAATGGCCAAGACCAGAGAGCTGTGTTAGGACATCAGGGATAAAATTGTAGACCTGCACAAGGCTGGGATGGGCTACAGGACAATAGGCAAGCAGCTTGGTGAGAAGGCAACAACTGTTGGCGCAATGATTAGACAATGGAAGAAGTTCAAGATGACGGTCAGTCTCCCTCGGTCTGGGGCTCCATGCAAGATCTCACCTCGTGGAGTATCAGTGATCATGAGGAAGGTGAGGGATCAGCCCAGAACTACACAGCAGGACCTGGTCAATGACCTGAAGAGAGCTGGGATCACAGTTTCAAAGAAAACCATTAGTAACACACTTCGCTGTCATGGATTAAACTCCTACAGCGCTTCGCAAGGTCCCCCTGCTCATGCCAGCATATGTCCAGGCCCATCTGAAATTTGCCAATGACCATCTGGATGATCCAGAGGAAGAATGGGAGGTCATGTGGTCTGATGAGACAAAAATAGAGCTTTTTGGTCTAAACTCCACTCGCCGTGTTTGGAGGAAGAAGAAGGATGAGTACAACCCCAAGAACACCATCCCAACCGTGAAGCATGGACGTGGAAACATCATTATTTGGGGATGCTTTTCTGAAAAGGGGACAGGACGACTGCATCTTATTGAGGGGAGGATGGATGGGGCCATGTATCATGATATCTTGGCCAACAACCTCCTTCCCTCAGTAAGAGCATTGAAGATGGGTCGTGACTGGGCCGTCCAGCATGACAATGACCGAAACACACAGCCAGGGCAACTAAGGAGTATCTCCGTAAGAAGCATCTCAAGGTCCTGGAGTGGCCTAGCCAGTCTCCAGACCTGAACCCAATAGAACATCTTTGGAGGGAGCTTAAAGTCCGTATTGCCCAGCGACACCCCCGAAACCTGAAGGACCTGGAGAAGGTCTGTATGGAGGAGTGGGCCAAAATCCCTGCTGCAGTGTGTGCAAACCTGGTCAAGAACTACAGGAAACATATCATCTCTGTAATTGCAAACAAAGGTTTCAAATATTAAGTTCTACTTTTCTGATGTATCAAATACTTACGGCATGCAATAAAATGCTAATTCATTATTAAAAAATCATACAATGTGATTTTCTGGATTTTTGTTTTAGATTCTGTCTCTCACAGTTGAAGTGTACCTATGGTAAAAATTACAGACCTCTACATGTAAGTAGGAAAACCTGCAAAATCATCAGTGTATCAAATACTTGTTCTCCCCACTGTATGTTTGGCACAAAAACCACACTGCACATCACCCAAAGGACACCATACCCACAGTGAGCATGGTGGAGGCATCATGCTTTGGGGCTGTTTTTCTTCAGCTGAAATCAGGGTCTTAGAGTGGGGTGAATTATGAACAGTTCCAAATAATAGGCCATCTTGGCACAAAACCTTCAGGCGTCTGTTAGAAAGATGAAGAGGAAGTTCACCTTTCAGCACAGCAATGACCCAAAGCACACATCCTAATCCACAAAAGAATGGCTTCAGCAGAAGAAAAAAACTTTTTGAAAAGCAAGTGTCTTATCCAGAAACTGGATATCATGAAATTGGGAGAGAAACAGGGTAAAACTACTTGTTTACAAAACTAAATCACAATTGATCAAGAAACATTCCATATGACACAGTTTCCATCAAAATGGCAACATACAGTATTTGCTTATTGGACACTCAAATTAGTTAATTTTACTGCCTTTCTTGGCTAAAACAGATTATAAAATTGTTCCTGTATGGTCCAGTGTTTCATGTACAGTGTATTGCATTGGAAGGCCATTTATTTATTCTTGGGACACTGAAATATGAACAAATATGAGTCATCTTTAATATTAAGACAAAAGGTTTTTCTGTAACATGAATAAATGTATTGTTGGTATTGACACTTTTCCAGAATTAATAGGGGGGACTTTTATTCCAAAATAATTTTAATGAAAGTACTTTTTCCATTGTTGTTGACAAGACAATAGTGTTCAACCCAGCCTGCTTTCCACCAGTTCTATTTTCTGCCAATCCATCTGCAAGACAAACCCAAACCAGAGGAAAAGCTTAGAGAAAAATGTATATCCAAAGTTCTGGAGGGAAGCCAAAGTAATGGTTCAATCAGTGGTAAGAGTGCTTAGCCGTCTTTCTGAGAGTAAATTATATTCAACCAAATACAATATCTGACTTGTTTTTTGCACCTGGACTACTGCCCAGCTGTCTAGAGCTGCAAAGGACATAGGTAATTGGTCCTGGATAACAGCACTTGTTGCAATTACAGTAGACGTACCGTACATGAACACAGAAAGTCTATTATATACATGTCAGTCTTTCCTGGGTTCTGAGGAAAGATTGACTGCATCACTGTTGTTCTTTGTGAAAGGTGTGAATGTATTATGGTTTCTGAGCTGTCAATTTATGCGGTGGCACACATTTAAGACACACATCAGCGTAACAATTTGGAAAGTGACAATACAAATGTCAGAAGTCACCTGACTGACAACAAGGGCAAACAGTCACATGTGATATTAGTTCCACACAAAGCATGAAACTAGATATCTATTCACAGTCCCCAAATTTTGAAAAAGAACTAGTCGCGTTGTGGTAAATAGTCATGACCAGATAGAACTGGTCATGACTATATAACGTTTTGATTGCATTATTAGTAACGTTTCCTGTACCAATAACGACAACAAATGGAAATGCAATTAAAAAATATTGACCAGCACCGCTTGAGATGGATAGGTTAATAATCAAATGTCTGTATTGCCTCATTGCCATTCCGGAGTACTGTATCTGTTTAAAGCAAGGTAGCATTCAATTTTTTTCTGTATTCAAGAATGTCAAAAATGTTTAGTTTTTTTGTGATTTGGTTGGATCGGTGTTGCTTTGTTTGTGGGGTCTGCTTATGTTGGTTTGTGAACAGGACTCTCGGTCACTCCAGGAAATTCAAGCGAATAATAAAACATTCTGTCAAATAAATTATGAAAAGATAAAATAACCCATAGCAGCATGTCAGGGATGAGATATGCAATATTTATTGTATGCATTATATTATTCTGTTTATGTGGGCATGCTTAGTTATGTATATGCTTATGTATTTGTTCCTTTGTAATTGTCCTGAATTAGTCAGCAGACAAAAGAAAAGTCACATTTTTATAGATTCAACTGATGTATTTTTGTGCAGAGTTGTATTCCATGAATGAATATACGGTAGTCTCAAGGGCAAGTTGTGTTGTATAATGTGCCGAGTAGATGTGAAAAATTCTAAAATGTCATTTAGGCTATTAAAATAAACAAAAACATCCCATGGTATAAATACTTTTAGTTATTCTTTACTAGTAAAAATGTATCAATAATTGGGCAAATTTTTCATAATTGTCGACTTAATTATTTCGAGACCTTTATTATAGAGGATTCCAAAAATCCATGACCTGGAAGTGATTTGCTATTATTTTCCGTTATCTATAGGAAATGCAGTAATGGCTTTTAATAGCGTGATGCTGGCAACATTAGAGATTCCGCAGCAAGAATAAGACTTCCGGTTTTCGGATTATGATTTCATAATAAAAGTATGTGATAAAACGCGATGTTAATAATATTAAATGAATCTATTTAGCCACTTTGCTTAGTCTATATTGTAAAAATGCATTGTAGGAAATATTCCTGTGTGGATAGAGGGCTATATGCAAAATAAATCAAGGGGCCATCTGTATTTGCAATTGTTGCTGACATTTTACTCTGCCCATCTCATTGGCCACAACGTAACTCAATAGATATGAAATATATATTGCCCTTAAGAAACAAAACTATTCTATGGGCCACAGTGAATGTATTGTAGGAAATGTTTAAAGGAGTATATAGTGTGATAATATGCAAAATATCAACTGGCACTGTGTATTTGCAATTTTTGCTGGCATCTCTTTTATTTAGAAAATGTCTACATTTTCGTGACCCGAAAGTGTTTCTTTAATGTTGCTCACAAGACGCAGATAGGTTTAGCTCATCGAAGGAGAGATGGTTGGTCGTTGTTAGTCCTCAGATTTGGGACTAGAAGTTCCACGGATGCCTTATGATCGTGGCTGGCGTTTGATTTCTCTTTTAGTATTTCCCGAGATTATATTCTGGCATTGTGTTTTTAATGATGGAGGACGATTTAGTGTGCGAGTATGATTCGACTTGGGACACGGAGAGTGAAGGAGACGAGCAAGTAGAGAGCCAAACGCGTCTCTGCCAGGACAAAACTAAATTGCATTGGACGCCTGGTTTTGTAGGTTGCTTTCCTATCTTGTATAATTGTCTATGAGGTATCTGCTATTTATTCTAACGAGTTTTCAGAAAACCAACCCTAGCCTAGGCCTATTGCTGTCTTGCTAACGTGAGCTAGCTGAAACTCATTTGGCTAACTTACGCGATTAAAAATTCTATTTAGCCGGCACTGCACTAGCAAGCGTTACTTTCTACACGTATATCTGCAATGGTAATGTAATCGTTTACAACCAGTGATTTGCCAAAGGTATACTTCACTAAAGTTTTGTTATTCCATTATATTATTACGTTTATACTGGTATGTGGATGTTGGCGCTCTATATATAGCCGTCTGGCTAATGTTACCGAGCCGAGGCAAAGTACTGACCTTACCGTAGTGTACAGTAGCCAGGTTAGTTTAACGAGATTAATAAAAAATACGGTATACTGACACTAGCCGCTATCCTACACAATACACCAGTTGTTATGCCAGTATGCTGCAAACTGGCGTGTACGGGCAGTTCATTTCTAGATATTACTCTAATGGTAGCAATGGCTATATTTACTGGTTGTCTACTACCTACTTGCTGCATATGTAGCACAGTAGTAGACACCTGATTAGCTGTCTAGTTGCAAGGATGGTTAACCAAATGTCCTTATGTTTTACACGGTTTTCCTTAAAAAGGTTAAGCCCTGCTGTCAAAGACAATTAACAGCTCCTTGAATTAAGTGCTAAAGAGATTCCCAGCTAGTTGTACACCACCGTCAGTTAACTTTGTGCTATATCAAATCTGATTTAGCATAATTATTAATTAAATTCACAGAGGAACTAGCTACCGTACGCATTCACCAAACCAGCTTCCGTCGATTTGCTTGCTATCAAATCGTTCTGGCGCCTGATTGTTACCATGACAGTTGTACGTACACAGAATGTCAAACTGTGGAAACTATAATTACGGAAATTGGATTTTAATTTCTTCAGTGAAATACGGAAAGGCTGACGACCCTAACTGATGCAAAATTGTACAGCCTTCCTTATGAAATAATTGTAACATTCAAGCAATTTAATTACGGCATTTGTGAGGAGGAAATTGTGTTCTTAAGACCATAAGCTAATTGAACTAGTAAAATCAACGAAGTGTAGCTAACTAGTGTTTATGGGATGACACGTTTGTTTTCTGCAAGATTTTCCAGAAAACAGATTTTACGCTAGCTTGCAACTTACCCAGACGAAGTCATTTTAATGCGTCAACAAGTTGGTCAGGTTGCCACGCCGTCTCCTTGTTGTAGGTTGATTTGTCTTTGTAACGCGTCGTTCTCTTCCCCTTCACAACTAAAAAAAAACAAGTATTGGCTACTTTCGGCGTAAGGCAACGCGAACTGTTTTGAAAACTTTGCGTCGGCTCCAATTAATTGGCCAGGCCTATCAATAGGACCACCTTTAGTGGCCACTGTACTATCATCCATGCAACAAACAGGGAATCTGGGGTGAAACATCTGTTTTGTGCCTCTTTAATTCAGTAAAATGTTCCTCCAGGCCAGCGTCGTCAGGAAAGTGCCAAGTAATGCCTAATAGATTTCTGCCAAATGTTTTATTTTTAAGAATATTGGGTTCTTATCATACCATCTCTTTTATAGTTCTCAATCGCCTCCTCCAGGAACATGAGGGCTGCAAAGGACATGCAGAACTATAGAAGAGGATATCCTGTAAGTCTGAAGTTATTTGATGTTACATGTTAATAGGGACTCTAATTATTTTTGCCCATATGACTGTTTTTCATGACCACATAAGATGTCACTGTTGTAACGACTCAATGTCATCTAGCCATCTCACTGTGTTTTGTCTGTCTCTTCACAGAATCTAACAGATGATGATGTCTCAGATGAGAAAATGATCAATTTAAACTTCTATCTAAACAAATTCCCCTCCTCCCCTGATGGTAGGTAAATTGCTTGTATTTCACGTTTTCTAGAGGCCGGTTAATGTACGTAATGACATTTATGTATATGTAATTATTTGTATTTATATTTAGACATTTATATTGAATCATTTCATAAAGAATGGAGGACAGACTACAAGAGGCTGGAAAGAGTTCATTCCTACATTCAGTGGTAAGTGGTATTATGGTCCTACATTTTTGTTTTCTTTTCGGTATTGTTCCGGTCTCATTGTATGTACTGGTTGCTAATGTATCCCAGTGGATCCCTGAAACAAATGGACAACCAGAAGTAGATGTACCACAGCACAAATTAAATTCTATAGCTAATAGATATTCCAGTTTAATGTAGTTTAATTGTACTATCTAAAGCGTACACAGTATATTTATATATTTTAGGGTGTCTTTCATTTGTCTAACACGATGATGACAGTAGGGTAACCTTTAATAGTTATAAGCTTACAAACATTTTGCCACTTAGAAACCGTGCACAACAGTGAGATATTACCTTTAACTCTATTGTTAAATCTAGGATTACCTGTTATGCTATTGCAATATGCTGTTATTGATATGCAGCCATCTAAATTGTAATCCACTGTTAATCTCAGGTTGTTTCCTCTGAGGGAGCCAGGGGTGAACTACATGGCCTCGGAGCTTACCAAGAAGGAAATCCTGGTGAGTGCTTCACATTGTGCTTAATTCTTTTAGTGTTGGGAGCACATTACAGTACTGTGAAAGGCCCTTTTCACTTTCAAGGTTACTATTAATTGCAACGTTGAACAAAGTACGACTTGTCTGAGTAGCAGAGAAATCATTGGTTTAAGTGGAGCTTCTTATCTGTCGATGTGATGTGGGTGGTAAGGTCTGATCTGTTCTCTTGACCCACTGCGGCTGTGTCCTCAGGCTTTCAGGGAGAGTGAAGAAGCCAAGAAGAGGCTGGTGGAGTCATATGAACTGATGCTGGGGTTCTATGGCATCCAACTAGTAAACAAAGAAACAGGTGAAGTGAAACGCGCTGACAACTGGAGAGAACGATTTGCCAACCTTGAAAAGTGAGTCACTTGTAGTTATGCTTATTATTTTTTTGCATCGTTACCTGTTTGAAGTACTTCAGGAAGTACACCATAAAATCGCTTAGTGGAATATCTTAAACTGACATTTCATTCATTAGTCCTTGAAATTTTTATTTGTGATTTATAAGCTCTCCTACTCAAATGTATTACTCCAATAATAACATTTCTCCAATGATGTAGTAATTATTTAAGTTTTTTGCAATGCAAACATTTTTGCTTGTTTTCTGACAAATCATTTGACACTTCTTCAGAAAAGTCAGTTGTTAAAACCACAACATTATTATGAGAACAGCAATATTTAATGTTTGCTTCAAAACATTGATTTTTATGTAATAGTCTTCAATGGAAAAAGGACTTTCTTGTTTGAAGATGTGGATGAGTGCAGGGCCCCAGACTGCAACTAAAGTTTAATCATATGGTCAAACAACAATGTGAATAATTTAGGTAATTATATATCAAACTCTCTACTTGTCTGTTTCACATGTTCTGTGAGCTCCTCTACCTCTTAATTGCATTTCCTCTTGTTATGGGAGTAAGTGACAACAGCCCCCTGTTGGGATGTGGAACAGGTAGCTAGTCAGCTACTACCATGTGCAATGAGAATTTTCTAATTGAGGCTGCAGAAAAGCATACTAGCATTCTGTTCTGAACCAGAGATGTTTTATACAATAGAAAATTGACCGACTACACTAGAAAAGGTGTATTTCCACCAACTCAGAACTAGTCAGTATATGTCCTTATCAGACACAACTAATTAAAAAGTAAATTGACAAAACTCCCTCTTCTCCTAATGTTGAAGTCCATATCTTCCTTCTCACGATCCTCTTGGACCTGAGATTGTACTCCTTGAGGTTTAGTTCTGTTTTCTTTCTTAACCAATGCATGGAACCCTACATTCCAATGTTAATAGCCTAGTCATAGCTATCAAGGACAGCAGTCCCATCCTAAAGTCTAATCAAGTACTGAGTTTATTTTGGTGAATAAACTAATAGGCAAAATGTTTTACTCAAATGTATGTATTAATGTGTCGATTTTGTGGGGGAGGGTGAACAAATCATGTGTTTGTGCTGCCAACTGAGAGACTCAGCACCACTTGTTGAATAAGTTTAAAGTATGGCGTGAGCCATAACGTCATTAGAAAGTCCTATAGAAGTATAAACAAGACAATATACAATGTAGGAACTTATGTCGTGTGTTGTATGTTGTACTTGTGTTAATCTATATGGTAAATTCTCAAGTACTTATAAGTACTTAAAAGTACTTGAGAATGTCCTTGTATTTGTTTTGCCAATATCCATACGAACCCTGCTGTCTGATTAAAGATTTAACCATCTGAATATTGATTGTTTTCCATCCTGTTTGTTTCAGAAACATGCATAACAACCTTCGCATCACACGCATCCTAAAAAGCCTGGGGGAGCTGGGTTTTGAGCACTATCAGAGCCCGCTAGTGCACTTCTTCCTGGAAGAGACGCTGGTCAAAAGGACCCTGGGCAGCGTCAAGCGCAGTGTGCTTGACTATTTCATTTTTGCCGTGCGTGACAAGAAGGATCGCCGAGGGCTTCTTCGCTACGCCTTCCAACACTTTGAGCCTAAGGACAAGTTCGTATGGTGCCCCAGGAAAATGCTTAAACAGCTGGCGAAACCGGAGAAGGCAAACGGAGAGGGATCAGATGAGGTCCGCCCCGTACTGCCTAAGGCTAGAGAAGAAGAGCCAGGGGGAAACCAGAAAGAAAAGACGCCGGACAGTGATGAGCATGCAGAGGGCTCTACTGTTGATCCTACTGGGCCGGTGGACTCTGAACAATCCAAAAATGGCAATGCTAACGATACTGATGTGGACATGGACGATTCAGGCAAAAGAGATCCAAGTGCAGAGGAAGGTCTCCAACAGGACAGTCAAGCCAACAACAACAGCGTCAGTGACACAGTCGAAGCTGAGACCAATACGTCTGAAACGGAGAGGGCAACAACCAAGAAAAGAATGGACCGGGAGGTGCCTGACGGCGGGTCAGCAGGGGGGAAGGACACCATTGTTTCCAACAACAACCCATCCAATCAGACGAGCCCAACGGCAACAACGTCTAGCAAGTCCAAGGCAGACGATCCCAAAAAGATTTCGCACAAGAAGGATTTGTCCAAGAAGGGCTTACCACCGGACACTGTAGAACGAGCAGAAAAATTCCCACGGACTGAGTATAGCAATGTGGACAAGGGCGGGGAGAAAGGTGTGGAGAAGAATAGAGAAGAGAAGATGGATGTGGTATCGACCCAGCCAAGTTCAGATTAAGACACAGGGTCATGCTGAATATCTGGTGGTGAGGAACCAAGGGCAGACTAAAAGGATGTTATGAAAACTGGTGTACACACATGGCCAAACCCAAATTGACCCCTAGCCACTTAATGCCTGTCTGAAAGGATTAGATTGCATGTGCATAAGTTATATGGTGATAGCTATTCCCTGCTGACTGATTCTGTTGGTTAGATTGAAGGCTTGCCATATTATTTACACCTGTTCAATCATCCCAGAATGCCATGAATTCTGACTGAAGTTAGGGGGCTTTGTGGGCAGAGCCTTAACAATTGGCTAAATAGAGTTTTAAGGCCTTACTGTACCTTCATGTACTGTCCTCCATGTTCACATTAGTGGGTATGTTGTTTCTGTTGAATGGATGTGTTACTGAATGTATTTGTTTACATCGAAGTGTTGGGGAAGGGTTTTCTGGTTTTGGCCTCAGTTCGTTCTCACTGGTGGATCTTGGAAATGCTAGTTGAGAGCTTTAAATTTAGAAGATTAATAAGGATAGTATATCATTCAAGTTAACATTGTATGCATTTTGTTTGAATGCTATGGAAATATTCCTGCTTGTTACATACATTTGTTTATTTACCACTCCATTTAAAAACTGTGAATGTTGTTTTGCACTGGAATTAAAAGGTTTTGAAGTATCTAGCTCATTGTGTCCATGTTCAGACTACATTTGGTATTATATTTCCCTGAATGTCACTACAATTAAATGAGATTTTGTTTAATTCAAGAAAATTGCTTAATTATTTTGGGTATGAATGACTATAGATGACAATTAAAGATAAGATAAAAATAGCATTTTTAATGCTTTATTGCTTTGCGCTTTCACAGTATTAGCACAAAATGAGATGTCATATTTTGGTTTAACTAGGTATTTTTTGCTTTGGTGTACTTGGTTGAAACTTGTGATCAAAAGAATGTGGGTGATTTTTCTTAGGTATTGAGCAGGGAGGAGCATGGTTATTTATTGATTGAGGTCTTTTTTTATGATTACTCAAAAGGCCCCATCTTCTAATTTATTGAAACCAAGTCTCAGGAAAAATCCTGTGGGATATGGTCAACCATGTTTCTCGCAGCTCTGAGGTTCTCTGGGTCATCTTTGTGTTTTTACCTGTGGGGATCTTGTCACGCTGTTTAATATTTATTTGCAGATTAATGAGTCTATAAATTATACATGTTTTAAAAGGATTGTAAATTGATAAAGGCTATTCTAATTTGGTGGGGTCATGAACTGGATTAGAAAACTGTCCACGCAAACATCGAACGCTGACCTTTTAAATGAGAATAAAATTGAGATTGTGCAAGCTATGTTAAAAAATGTGATCTGTTTCTTTAATCTGTTTCAGATTCCAACACGCTTGTGTGAATATATCCTAAGATTGGAGTCATGGATAATTTCTAAATGTTAGCCTATCATGTTTTATGTCCTAAAATAGCGTAAAATGTTATCTGTGGTATAGTCTGCCCGACACGGTTGTTTGACTGTAAGGTCGGTTTCGGATTGTACAGTAGTGTCCCCCTCGATGTAAAATGAAGTTAGAGCTCAACCCACTTTCACTGGCAACGAAGTCGTGCCCCTTAGCCCTCTCCATCAATTTCTCTCACCCAAACCACCCCCTCCATCCCTCTACACTGAACGTTTGAGCTCAGCCCCTTCGGCTGGAGGCTCGGGTTTATCTGGAATCAACGTGAAAGCCATTCAGGAGCCCCGCGCTGTAAGGTGAAGGTGCGGTCCGTCTCGAAACCCGGGGGAGAGCAAGCAATAAGAACAGGGAACGGGGTTGGACGGTTTGCGCGTAAACTCGGATTTTAGGGGCTAACGGGGAGCCATGGCTATGTTCTCAGCTCTCGGGCTGCTCTTGTTGTGCCAGCTTTTGACATCATCTACGGCCCAGGTAAGCCGCGGCATTATTGCGTGAGTTATTCATCCATTCCAGTTGTTTCATCTGCTGCCCTGTGCTCGGAGTTGTCGTTTACTTGTAAAAGCTGCCTATATTATTTCTGGGAATTCAAATACTCGAAGTTCCCAATGAATCCCTACATTTTGCGTTACAATGTCTACTGTTCGTATATGTGACAATTTCATCGTGCAATGCATGTTAAGCTAGACTTGCTAATGGTCACTTTCATTAGGCTATTTGTCCTAAATTATGTGCTTTTTTAACCTATAATGGGCCGATTATTTGAAAGATTCGTGGATGGTTTGTTTAAGCAATGTGGAGAAATAGGGGAAATTATGTATATTCCTTTTCGAAATTTTCTTTAACGTCCTCAGGTGTCCGCGAAGCATTGTGGTCTATTCACTTAATATTTTTCTCCGTGAAGGCCTACTTGCAAATATATATGAAGTGTGCGTTGTTTTTCCTGAGGCTTAGGAATGCAGAGCTTGGAGATCAGTGGCCTAGCGCACAATGACACCTTTGTTATTCTGTCGGTAACACCTTCGCGTATTCAAGTATAAAATTAAATTTACTTTATTTTTTAATACTAGTGACATTTTCATCCTTTATTGTACTTACATTATAGGTTAATTACCCTGGTCATTCTTTACCCTGCCTGTGCGTAATTTTGTTTATTTCGGTGCCTGTGCGCTCCGGTAGTATGTTCATAACTTTGGCACGGTACGTTTCCTGATACGTTTGATGGGCACCATACGTTTCCTGATGCTTTTGGTAATTTTTAAAAATCTTTTAGGAGATTGAATTCTATGTGAGTATTGTTTCCTGTTCAAGCCTACTTATATGGCCAATGCTTTTTTGTCAACAGAAAATACGCACACACAAGTCACACCATTTTAAGTCCACTCACATCTTTTAGTATTTGTAATTGTGTGTATGGTTTTCTCAGGTACACGGATTATCCTACCTTTTCGTACTTCTTTTATGTCAAAATGGACAGCAGTTTGGACGAAATGCAGCTTAATTTTAGGCATTTCTTAGAGTTTTTTCACATGACAATTCTGGTTTTGCAGAAGTTTTTATAAACTTTTGACTTTATCTTGTAGAGACCAGGCCCTCGTGGACCTGTTGGGCCGCCAGGACCCCCAGGAGCACCCGGAAAGGATGGCACTGACGTGAGTTAGCCGGACAGCTTACATCAGGAGATCTTGTTGGTTTAGAGACCAAGGAATCTATGGCTGCTTTGCTATCCAATTATTTAATTAAGTTGTGTCACAGAGAGTAACGTTTTAGTACTTGTCCAAATAATATGTAAGATTTCCTTATGTGGACCAACATTAGGCTTTGTGCCATCTTTTTAATTTTCTTCAAAAAATTATTCTCTGGTTTTACCCATAAGAAAACCAGTAATATATAGAACTATTTTGGGTTACATGTAGGTTCCTCAGTGCAAATGGTTCTTCATAGAACCCAAAAAGGTTATTCTTAGAACCAAAATAGTTGTACCTGAAACTAACAGGGTTCTACTTGATAGATTGGAAATCCTAAGATGTATTTGCCATCATCAATGTATGTTCCTTCTGTATTGCTCTTGCAGTCAAATTGTGGTCTTATGGATTCTAGTTTTTCAGTATATTACAGATTGACTCCTCCCCTGAGAGTCAAAGCCCTGCCTGATTGTTATTCATAAACACTCTGCTTACAGGCCTTTTATTGGCCAAAAGGCAGATGATGACACATCAGATGCCAATCTTGATGGATATGGGAAGTGTGCGGCAATGAAAACATCAGATGTAGAAAGAAAATCATTTAATTTGTGACGTCAGTGATCTTCATGCCAGAAAGTCAGAGCTTTAGGATATTACTAGAGTTTACAAATTGGGTGATCATTGAAAATGAAGCTCCTTCCCAGTTTTCTTGAAGCACTTAAGTCTTAGGTCAAATATTTTTCAGTTAGAGGTCAATGCATCTTGAACAAAACAATCAATATGCCATGGAAGCACACGAGAGAAAGATGCAATGGGTGAAAAGATCCCTAATCTCTCTATTGCCCTCCAGGAAAGTCCCCCTGTAGAAATACTCGATCCTCCTTACCAATCCTACCTAGTGGATAAACACTCAGTGTTTGCATTTCACAAAGCCTGGTTTGTGTCTTGTCCCCTACAATCATTACATTAGTGTCAGAAGTGGGATGGTGTCTATAACGCCATCGCTACGATCTGCCCAGGCAGGTGAGGGTCAGGGGGTTAGTCATAGCATGGGGATGTGTCTTCCTGAACGTGTGCACTTACTGCTAAATTAATCAAAACGTGAATATTTCGGTAAAATAGATTATTCTGTGACCCAAAAATGACTTTTTGTAAGGGAAGTTGAATTTAGAAGTCATTAAACCAGAAAAACACAACTCCTTAATGTTATGCAAGGAATCACAATGTCGGCAAGTGACTATAAAAAACAGATTTGACAAAATAGGTAGTTGGTTGTCTTATACCTGTACATTAACTTGTTAATGTACACCAAACAAAGTCTTATGTTTTACTGCTCTGATGTAGAACAGAAATTCAACAAATGTTGAACCTTTATCATATCAAACCTGGCATATCTGAAGTGCCTGCTTTAAAAATAAAATAAATCATTCAATTGAATTGTCTATCATGTCATTCAGCTAAAATGTCTATCTTACATTTCAACCATCCAATTCAAAATGCATGTTGCTGTAGTGAAGTCAGTCCAACTTGGAAGGCCAGCCAGCCATACAGAGGACCCATTCATACAGGCATTCCCCAACCCTGCGAGAGCATCTGAAGTTCCCCCTCACACCTCCTCCCCCTCCCTTCCGCTACCCCCTGTCCAAACCAACCAGAGCTTTCATCATGTGACCACTCCGCTCAGTCAGCTCCATTTTATCAATGTTTATTTTTCCCCATTGCCTACTGGGAGATTTAGGGAAGAGGGTAACTACAAGCTCCTGTGTGTTGACACACTTCATACAGCCAGTCAGTCTGTAACTGGTGCCCATTCATTATATAGCTGTAGATTTGTTTAACATCAGCCAGGCGTTTGTTCAACTTGAACTTAAAATTAGTCCTTTTGGAATCTTATATTGTTTCATTTGATTAATAGGGCAAAGATGGCCCTCCTGGACTTTCAGGGAAAGCTGTGAGTATACACACCAAACCATTCCTGCTTTTGAGAACCAATCACCATTGAAGTCATGTTGGAGTGTGCCTGGTCTAACACAGACCTGTCACATTGTTCTAGGGACCCAAGGGGAAAGCAGGGTTACCAGGAGCACCAGGGACCCCAGGCCTGCCGGGCCTTCCAGGGGTGGATGTAAGTGACCCATGGGAATTTTCCTTCTCACACACACACACTGGTCTCATAACTGAAACACAACAGGTGGTTTGAATTGCTGTCATAGAGAACTCAGCACGTACCCATGAGGTACATTGTTGTTTACGGCTGCTGATCTCAAGCTGTGGACCTTGATATCCGGTCAGAAACAGTACTCACTGTATGTCATGGGACTGAACAGACATGCAAATGTGGTAACCTGATTAACTTACAAAGTAGCTACTATTTTCCGCTAAGGATATTATATGTCAACCACTGATTTAAAGTGTAACATTTAGATATAAGAAATGGCCTGGTGTAATGTCTTCTAACGCATCCATGATGTTGTGATTCTTCCTCAGGGATTGACAGGTCCTGACGGCCCTGCTGGGAAGGATGGTCCCCCAGGAGAGACGGTAAGTCAAGTGCGCGTGTCTCAATGGGTTCCTGGCTGTTGATCTTCAGATGGGCCTCAACTTGAATGACACTTCCACTGAAATCTGCTAGTTACAGTGGGCTCATTCAGATCTCAGTGGACTAATGCTAGTACCCACTCAAGCCTCTGTTTTCTCCCTGTCTTGGTGGATTTGTCGAGATTGCTTTGGCCCTTTGTGGGAACATTTTTAATGAGGGACTGGGCGATTTTGAGTGGGATTTATCAAATGCTGGCTGCTGCTTTCCTAATCCTGCCTGGAATGTGCACAGCTTACCTCCATGGGGCCTGGACTACAGGAATTAGATGGATCTACACCTTAGATGTTGGAGAAAATTAGTAGTCTTCCTTGGAGGAATAGGGAACTGAGAATCTAAAGGACGGGATGGTAAGACATGAAATGTAGGTCTTTTGACAGTGTAGGACACCTGGCGATGTTATCTAGCAGCACAGAACCGAATATGGCATTTTGGGAGGAGTGCAGTAAATATGAGGTGCAACATGATGTTTAAAGGTTCACGTGATAACAGGGCTGTAAGTGGGTCCACTGATAAGACCGAGGCAGACCCCTGACTTTTAACTAATTAGTCACACTAATCAGGAAGTGAGTGTTTACCTGGCTGCCTAATTACGTACCTGGATTCAATGTTGTTTTAAGACCGATATCTCTTGACTAACAGCCACAGTGGAATGAACGTACCTTCCACCCCTGCACCAGCCGAGTAAGGAATTTAGGCCTTTTCAGAGCAAAACACAACATCGACATTTCCATGAGAAAGACATGTCAACCACATCCATGAAATAGTCAGGATTTACAGTTGTGCTGAAAACCCTTGGAGAATTGGTAATGTATGTATTATTTGTAAAGAAAACATGAGTGAGCAGGCAGAACACTTTTATTTCTTATGGGATTCATATTCAACTGTAGGTCATAACAGAATGGCACAATCATAAAACAAAACATGGCAACAAAAAAAAGATGAATAATACCCTTAATTCTTAATTGTGTATTGCCCCCTTTAGCATTAATGACAGCATGCAGTCTTTTGTAATAGTTGTCTATGAGGCCGCGATTTCTTGTAGCTGGTATAGCTGCCCATTCATCTTGGCAAAGTGCCTCCAGCTCATGCAGTCTTTGGTCAACTTGCATGAACCGTACATTTGAGATCTCCCCAGAGTGGCACGATGATATTAAGGTCAGGAGACTATGATGGCCAGTCTAGAACCTTCACCTTTTTCTGCTGTAACCACTCGAGGGTCAACTTGGGTCATTGTCATGCAGGAAAGTCCAAGAGTATCCCATGCAGAGCTTTTATTCAGAAGAATGCAAATTGACCCTACTCCAAACATTGTGCTTATGGTTGTGACCATTAAGCTCTATTTTGGTCTCGTCACTCCAAATTACAGTGTGCCAGAAGCTGTGAGGCATGTCAAGACGTTGTCAGGCGTATTGTAACCAGGCTTTTTTGTGACATTGGCTCAGTAAAAGCTTCTTTCTGGCAACTTGACCAGGCAGCAATTTTTTTTCAAGTATTGTCGTATTGTGGCTCCTTGAAACAATACGACAATACTTTTCCAGAGCAGCCAGTATTTCTCCTGAGGTTAGCTATGGGTTTTTCTTTGCATCTCGAACAATCCTTCTGGCAGTTTTGGCTGAAATATTTCTACCTGGCCTTGGCTTGGTATCAAGAGATCCCTGAATTTTCCGCTTCTTAATAAGTGATTGAACAGTACTGACTGGCATTTGCAAGGCTTTGGATATATTTTATATTATTTTCCATCTAAATAAAGTTCCATTACCTTCTTACACAGGTCTTTTGACAGTTCTTTTCTGCTCCTCATGGCTCAGTATCTAGCCTGCTCATTGACTATTTATACACAGACACAAATTACAATTTAAAAAGCCACAGGTGTGTGAAATTCATCTTTAATTGCCATTTTCAACTGTGTGTCACTTGTATGTATTTGCATGCATTTATGTGCACGAGTGCTTGCAACTGAGTCTGCGTATGTACGTTATGTGTGTGTGTGCGTGCGTGAGTGTCTTAATGTGTGTTCATTATGGACCGTTCTAGTCTGCACTAATGCAATGTAGAGTCAGTTGACACAGTGAGAAATGCAGTGCAGGTTGCCGTGACACCATTGTGTTACGTTTGATTGTGAGTCTTTTTCTATCTCACACCACACAGCCACTCCAAACACAGCTGAGATTGGAAGGGGTAGGGTTGGGAACGGGGACAAAGGACAGGCAAGGAGATATTGAACATGGGGGGAGTGGCCAGGGAAATAAAACTAAATAAGAGCTTCCAAACTCTGTCTGGCTGCCACATTATTCGGCCTCTGCTATTGATCAAATCAGGTCACTGCAGTGCTTGTCATAGTAGGAAAATGTCATTTACATTTTACACAAGCTTGATAATAGCTTAACTAAATAACAATCAAGGAATTGTTTTCAGTGGTTAATACATTTTTGTTTCCCCATTCATGGTGTGGCTAACACTACTCTTAAAAAAAAAGTGTTATCTTTTCTTGCATCAGACCTGTTTATTTCTCACTTAATTTTAATGTTCATCAGGACTAAATTACACATTCTGTTAACATAATGAATGTGAAGTGTTCTGTTCTGTTCTTGCAATCAGTAGTGGGTGACATTTCAGATTTACATATTGTATCATTATCATTTTCCATTTTGCTTTTCTTAAATGTTATTTAGATATAGCTAATCTCTTCCAGGATTCCACACGCTTTCCCTGCGCATTTCTACATTTTATGCACAAGAACATGAAGATAATATTTTTTTGCAATAGTTTCTGGCTGTTCATTGGTTCAGTGAATTTGTTGAAGTGTAAGAGTTTGTTGGTCTTTGTTTGCACAGGGTGATCCTGGACCATCTGGGCCGGGTGGTCCTCCTGTAAGTACTGTCACATTTCCCACCTCTGTTACATTCCAGTAGATATCACTGTAGCTTATATCACCTGTAATACAACCTCTATTACATGCCAATAAATATCAACATAGCCTTTATCACCTGTAATATAACCTCTGTTACAAGTCAATATATATCAATGTATCCTTTATCACCTGTAATATAACCTTGGTTACAAGTCAATAGATATCAACGTATCCTTTATCACCTGTAATATAACCTCTGTTACAAGTCATTACATACCAATGCATCCTTTATCACCTGTAATATAACCTCTGTCAAAAGTCAGGAGATATACATAGCCTATGTCCCCAATGATATAACCTCTCTTGCATGTTAATGGTGGTCAACATAGTTTATTTAACCTGTTATGCAACCTCTGTTAGAGGTCAGTAGATTTCATTGTAGTCTATATCACCTGTAATACAACCTCTATTACAAGTCATTAGATAGTGATGTGCCCTTTATCACCTTTAATGCAACCTCTATTACAAGTCAATAGATAGTGATGTGCCCTTTATCACCTTTAATGCAACCTCTGTTACCAGCGAATAGATATCACCATAGCTTTCATTATCTGTAATTTTACCTCTGTTACACACACCCACCAGTCTACTATTAAATCTACAAAAAGAGCCTGGAGGGTTTCCTGCACAGGTAACATGGTCAAAGAAAACTATGAACCCTATACACAGATGCTCTCAAATATAACACACACATACATGGAACCACCACATTATGGTAGGTAGCCTAGTGTGTAAAATGTGAGGACCATTACCAAAATATTGCAATTTTAAAACCCCAGAGCTGTTTAGGGTAAAAATCTGCCCCATAAACAAGACACAACAGCCAGAGAGATATGCAATAAAATATTTCCACATTAACACATGTACACTTTTGAAATTGTATGCAGTCCCTGTATGATCTTTGACCCCACCCTTGCCTCACACTCTCAACAAACACACATATATATATCTATAACACCAATCTTCCACTAGGTCTCTATATATTTTAACTAGTATAACATCAGTTTATTGTGTGACCATGGTTTGTCCTTGGGTGTTTACATATGGAGTGTCTTAATATGCCTTCCCCTGTCTCCGTAGGGCAGAGGGAGACCAGGAGCTCCAGTGAGTACCCACCATCACACTTTTTCACATTCATAATTTGCTTGTGTGTGTGTGTGTGTGTGTTTGTGTATGCATAGGCATTTTTTGCATGGTTTCTCTTATAAGTTTGTGTTTTCATCTCTGTCCATCTGACTTTGTGCTCCCATCCAACCTATATCTGCTGTTTCTAGGGACCTCCAGGAGTCAATGGCCCCCCGGGTGGAATGGGACCACAGGGACCTCCAGTGAGTGTTGAGACCAAATGGTTAATTAATGGTTAATTAATTATGAAGACACCTGTTTAGTTATGTTATGCAACTCCTGGACAGCAAGTGGCTGCACAGGTAAGTCAGGGTGACATCATCGCGTTTAACTATTTCACCACTGAATGATAATCAAACACTGCAGTACTAGAAGCAGTCTTTAAATCGAATTGTACTGATCACATGCAAAGTTAGCAGAAGCTATTTTAGGTCTAGTGAAAGGATTTGATTCCTAGCTCCAAATCTTGTATATATTTTTAAGAGTAGTATAATATTTTATCTTATAACATTGCATATAATACAACCACAATGATCAGTTTCACACTATGCAGATTACCAAGGTGAACGACTAATAACATATGAAAAATAAAGAGAACAGGAAAGAAGAAAGGCAGAACACAAGAAAAAAAGAATTGTATATTTAAGAAATAAGGCACAAGGGGTGTAGTGTATGCCCACTATGACATGGCTAAGAGCTGTTCTTAGGCACGTCCATCTCAAAGTTCCTGGATATAGGACTTATCTGTGGTAATCATTGCTATTATAAACCTGTTACCAATGCAACTAGGATCGTTTTTGAACCAGCAAAGAAGACCCAATGTCTCTTACTGAGTTACTAACTGACTGACTGAGTACCCCTTGTTAAATAGCGTAGTGGTTAGCGAAGTGGCTCTGCAAAATATATGTTCCGTGTTTGGATCTCCTCACAGGTAAAGTGAAGGAACCATTGTGAATTATTCCGTTCAGATGAAAACTTCACTGGCTAAAACCGGTATCTATATTATAGTAAGTCTGAAATGAAACAGTTTACAGCTATATTAAGACTGTTTCTGGTGGATGTTTGAAGTACGCATCCATGCATGCGTTTTGGGTCAGGATAGACAAACACATTTGCTGGCTACAACATTCAGTAATTACATTATAGTAAGCCTTAACTAAAACTTTTTCTAGCATGGAAAAGTTCATCTTCAGACTCACTAGCAATTGCTCAAGTCTTGTGAATATTCCTAGGAAGATAGAAGATATTAGATAGATAAGCCTTATACTGGTTAATAAGCTGTTAAAACGGCCAGTGGCAAAAGCCATATAGTTAATAGATGGAGGTAAATTTAATACGAAACGTTAGTCAGGTTAACACAACGCTCAAGGATGTCTAGCAAATGCTGAAACATGTATTTCCGTGGCGCAGTAGTCAAAGACAGTGCCTCTCACGTGAGAGACCCAGGTTCGACTTTTTCAAAGCAACGTGTATTAATTTTATTTGTGGGCTGCAATAAAACGTCATGTTTATACAGAATTGCGACTCTTTCTGGAAGATTCCACGATTCTCTCATCTTTTCAATTGATGAAAAAGTTAGCAATCGTCACCTTTATTGATAGTTATTGTGTAAATGTCATTCATGAAAAAGAAAAAAAGTATGTTGTTTTTCCATGAATAAAAAAATACGTTCGTATGCCAAAAAATGAAATGCTTTGGCAGACTCGCTAGCACAATTATTCTTATTAGCAATAATATTACTAGCCTATTACTGGCTAATACGCTGTTAAAACATCCAGTGGCAAACGCCATACAGTTCATAGATGCTATTTATTGTGGAGGTAAACTTTGAAACATTGGTCAGTTTAACGGTATCAATATCATTCCCGAATGGCCAATTAGCTGTTAAAATGGCCAGTGGCAAAAGAGGATTTTTCATGGTAGACACACGAGGCTATAATGACACCCATCAAATGTACAGCTCTGTGGTGTATTTGTTAACAAAACATCCTTCCACATGTGTGAGCCGGGTTTGACTCTTGAGAGGGCAGCACTGGCTGTTGTGGGTCGGGTGAACAAAGCTTGTATGGTTTCTTGTTCATCGCTGGGATGTGGTATCCTAGGCTTTCAGCCAACCAGCATTAAGGATTCAAACTCCATGGTGTATTGTATACAGCTCCAGGAAAAATGAAGAGACCACTGCATCTTTATCTTTCCTTTCCAGAAAAGTAAAAAAGGAAGGTTTTGAGTCAGAAACAGAACGGTTAAAGTTAAGAGACCACTGCTAATTTAATGCTTTTATTCCTCACTCAAAACATACCTTTTCAACTTTATTGGTAAGGAAAGAAAAAGGTGCAGTGGTCTCTTATTTTTTTCTGGGGCTGTGCAATGATGAAGAACCAATGCTAGTTACCTCTGACAAGGCAGGCGTGTCTCCCATGTAAGTGGTGGTCCTTGTTAGTGACCTACCCTTGCAAAAGGCATAAGGAGATGTGGAGGCACCTATAGAGAGAATCAGGACTGAGTGATCGTGATGAGGCAGGATTTCAGTTGTGCTTCTTTTTAGAGGTAAGGGGTTTAGCAAGGGAGTGTCGCTTTTGATTTGTTTGATGTTAACATGTTAAGGTTTGAGGGTATCAATGCAATATTTTTGGTTCTGTTTCTACTGAATTCATGTTGATCATTGCCTCTCTCCTAGGGCCCTGAGGGTCTAGCTGGATTGTCTGGACCTCCTGGCCCTGATGGACCCCCAGTAAGTCCAGACATAAACAACAGTTTTGATTCTCCACATCTTTGAAACCCCTGTGTCCTGGTTATATTTTTGTCATCAAACAGTGTCAAAGAGAATGTCACACGAGTCAACTAAAATGGCACTTTAGCATGGGTAGTGCATCCAGGGCTGCCTCCATTTTGAATCCATTCAACAGGGGGTGAGTTCCAACTTCATTGGATGATTCCCCTGATGACCATGTTGGAGTCCTGTCCTACTGGGCCACCTAGAGGACACACTTCAAAATGGAGTGGTCATTTTGTCCTGAGCTCAGTGACATCATAACCTGAACTACTGTTACGTACTATGTAGACGCTTTCTATTTTTTCTTTTTGATCAATGTATTTTCTATACTGCCATCTAGTGGATCTTTCGAGCATCAGCACAGTGCTCGCAAGGAAGAAGACTCATAGCCTCATGGTGGTGTGAAGAAATGCTGTGTGATGGAAATATGTTGTACATTCATTTATATATCAATCCAAACCTCTCTTAGGGTCTTCCTGGGGCTCTTCCTGAAGGCAGCGGAGATCTATTGGTAAGTGTCCCAATATTTTCACACATAACAGTGTACTGCCAGGGGGTTGCCCTGATTGTACCATGTAAGTTGACTTGATGCATTCTCATGTACTAATACAGTGTTGTCTGTCCCCTGTGTAGTGTCCCGCCATCTGTCCTCCAGGTCCCTCCGGCCCTCCAGGAATGCCTGGGTTCAAGGTGTGTACAGGACGTTGTCGATCTACCTCAAGGTCGCTCTGCCTCACCGATTTAGCTCTTCGAATATCGCCGGGATTATGAGGGCGAAACAAATTCTCTTACCACTCTCGCACCCTGTCTAAATACCGTACACATCCCTTGTTTCTCCTGGATTTCCTTTCACTCTACCTCTTACTTCAGGGTCACACAGGACACAAAGGAGATAAGGGGGAGGTCGGAAAAGATGGCGAGAAGGTGAGATGGCTGAGGAAAAGAGTGACATTCCGGATGCGGTAACCTTTGCCGGTCTAAAGTTTCCGTCCACGTGTCAAACAAGACGTCTGCTAGTCTGAATCTTCGATCCGCACATTAAATCCTTGTTGTCACCTGTGTCCTGTTCTCTCTCCCAGGGTGATGCCGGCCCTCCTGGTCCTCCGGGTATTCCTGGCACTGTGGGCCTGCAGGTGAGTGACGTCGCCCAGACTGGCTCCAAACTCAGACTCCGAGTGTTAACATGTCCATGACTGCCTCTGTCCTGATGGGTGAATGCTATGCAGTGTTGATTGGTTCTTATGGTGGTTGCGATTGATTCTGATTGGTCCTTGACCATGCCCTGTCTCGTTTCACAGGGTCCCCGTGGTTTGAGAGGACTTCAAGGTCCGATGGGGGCAGTAGGAGACAGGGTGAGCACCTCGCTTGTCTCTGGAACTTACAGATAAGCAATTAAATAGTCTACGGGGGAAACCAGGTGGTCTGTCATTCTCAGTATTCCCATGTATTGATCGTCGCTCTGTTTATGTCTCTCATGTCATTTAAGGGTTTCCCTGGTTTCCGAGGCAAACCTGGTATTGTTGGTGTGATCGGCAAAACAGTGAGTCTCTCCTTGTTGCTACTGTCTGATGTTGCTACTTACTGGGGTTTATGTCATTGTGTTAAGTGTCTGCAATTGGTCCCATCAATAAAAAGCTCTTTGTGTGTCATTTGACAATCCCAGGGTGATGCTGGAGAGAAAGGACCAGAAGGATTTAGAGGGCCAAAGGGAGAGATTGTGAGTAGATAAAACATGTATTTTTGAATTGATATTTTTTCTGACGGAACGTCCTCTTTACACCCAACTCTGATTCTTAATCATACAGTAGATAAGGATTTTTTGCTGTGCTTCAAACAGATCACGGACAATACTGCAATGTTGTATCATTTCATTTCTCATCAGGGTAAAATTGGTCCAAAAGGTGTTCCAGGCGGTGCAGGGCCTAAAGGGGAACCCGTAAGTGTGGAACTACAAGTCTCTGATGAGATACATACATAACAGAGGAAAGCAGATCTGTCAGATCAGACCGCTAACCCGCAGAGCATTTCTTTTCACTCCGCAGGGCATCCCGGGCCGAGACGGAAAAGATGGCACCCAGGGACTAGACGGTGAGAAGGTAAAGTGGCGCCCCTTTCTCCCAACATCCTCGCTTGCTCCGCTGACATAGCCCATGAGCCCATAGCCCAGCAAATGTCATAGCGATGGCGTATCTCTGTGTTGCCAGGGTGACGCTGGACGGAATGGTGTACCCGGTGAGAAAGGACCAAACGGCCTTCCTGTGAGTATCAAACCTTGAGTGTCTGCCCCGGTGGCCTTGACTGCTGAGCACAGCATGGGCACTAACCCCCTGGGGTCAGTCTGGGTCATTTTGTATATGCTCGGTCTCTATGACGTGATGTGTCCTTCACCCAAGTTAAATTCAAATGTGTGTCTGCAGTTTTTCAAACTAGCAATAACCAGTTGGAGTAATATAGTTCACCCCTAAAGCCAATCGAAGTCATTTTCTAAATGCCAGATCTCAGTGGAAGGACAATTACTTGCCCACGATTCTTTAAAATATTGGTGTCTAAGATGAGAGACATGCATATGTAATAACTAAGACAGATCCATACTCTTCCTGATGATATCATTGTGAGGAACATTCACTGTGGACACTGTTTATTCATGTTTCCATGTCTGTGTTTCAGGGTTTACAAGGAAAGGCTGGCACAAAGGGAGCCAAAGGAGGAGTTGTGAGTATGACAAAACCACTATTAAATCATGCAGACAGGGCAATGACACAAACAGGATAAGTTTGTCTCAGAGAATATGATCCCAGTGTGCTGTCACAACCAGCGAATGAGCTAATAATGTCTATCGTATACCACAGCATTGACAAATACTGGTTTCTGATTGGCCCGAAGTGAGTTCTAGAATGAACATTAATCCAATAAACAGGACCATTGGACATAAATACGGGAGACCTATTCAAGATGTAAAAGGCCATAAAATCACTAAATGTAACAAGTGACAGACTAGATTATGGAGGAGTTTATCCTGTTGATACAAAAGGTTCCAATGAACAAAAACGTAATCAAACACATACATTTAGAAATGACATGTACATATTTTATTAGTGAATGTATGATTAATTCACTCACTATCCAGGCCAATAACGTTCTTGTCTCTACTTTTCATGCGTAGGACAATTTAATCAATTTGTAGCCTTAAAAGGGACTAACAACATCATAAGCGTACATTTACTTATATGAATAACATGTTTTTATTCATATTTACAGGTTAATTAGCGATATTGCTTTTTTGTGTTTTGGTTGCTAATGACACTACCAAATAGTTTGTTCAAGTTACTTTTTATTCATATAGAAATGTAGAACCAATTGAAAGAACCAGTTGAACGCGTTTGTATAAACCACGACAACAATGAGAAAGCAACAATTTCTACTAGTAAATGTTTGCTTATGTTATTTGTATGCTGTGGTATATGTGGAATAAACACCTCCATTCTGTACATTATCTCAGAGAAATAAATTTAGCAAAGGAGTTACTTACCTTTTTCCAAGGTAATGTACAGAACATTGGTGTTTATTCCTTACATAATCACATGCTGACAGCATAAACAGTGATGTCAAAAGATTCTTGCACAGCTTGCAGACTGTGATGTCACACGTCCACTGATGTCACATGTAAAGAATACGTATCGATATGTCATAAAGACTCAAATGATGTAACACAAGTGGAACAAAAATAGCTTTTTTTACAAGAACAAAACCAAATCTTAAATACGCTTAGTTAGGCCAGAATAAGAATGCGTTGTTAACAGTGAGTTTAGCATGTCTTGAGAATATATACTTTTTACATCCATAACATTTTCAATTATCTTAATCAGTCATTACATTCATTCCAGATAATCTGTTATCATAGAAGCGTCCATATTCATTTAGGAGGGTTCAGAATTTTTTTATCCACAGTCAATGGACAAATGTACACAATTCATGAGTGCCATGTTTCCAACAAACATTTGAAACTATTGCACAATCTAAGGTTTCATTCCACTGCTCAGACGACTCATGCATTAACAAATGTTGTTTTCTACATCATCAACTATTATGCAGAGAATCAGGTGGCTATAATTTGAACCATACAAACAGTGTTGTTACTAATGACATTGTGCAATTGGGGAACCACTGATCCAATAGCAGTATAGATAAGCCTCCAAAAACCATTATTTTAACCCTCCACTTCCTAGGGCGACCAAGGAGAGATGGGAGAGGCTGGGCCGTCTGGAGAGCCAGGTATTCCTGTATGTATCTGATGGGCTTCTGGGGCATTTCTTGGGTATTTTGGGGGTGTCTGTATTTTGGGTTGCAATAGGGTATTTTGGGGGTGTCTATTTTGCGAGTGTCTATTTTGTGGGTTGTTAAGTTACAACTCTATCAGCTCCTCTCATCTGCTTGCACCATAATCTGACTCCTCCCACAGGGTGACATCGGTATCCCAGGAGAGAGGGGCGAGCCAGGACCCAGAGGAGTGGCTGTAAGTAGTCTAGAGCTGGGCCATAGTTCAATATTGTATCCATGGAAATGTGGCAGCATCGACATATCATGAGTGCAGCCTTGCAAGCCTACCAATCATAATAAAGTCTGCATAGCAGAAGACAATGTTCTTCCTGACCACCAGAAAATGTTTTGAACAGTTTGTCTTGGCACAAAAAATATTTTATGTATTCATGTGGCCAGACGTCTTTCTCTGTGTGAGAGAGAAAAGACCAGACACTAACAGACTCATCCTTCTGACTGATATTAGCACATTATCTAATGATCCGTCTGTTGCTCTCTCATCCTCTTCCATTAAGCTGACAACAAGACATATATTACAATAAAAGTATGACAACTGCCAACAACGATGGTCTTCCCCAAAGTTTGGATGTCACATCAATGTTCAGCTAAAAAATATCTCAAAAATATATATTATTAGTTATTACTGCCCTGAATATTTCCATTGTATTCATGTTAGCATCAGAAACAAAAAAAGATAATGGCATAAGTTGTGTTTATTTCCCTATAGCTAAACAAGGTAAACATGAAATACTTCCATATGTCACATATTAAATGATAAAGCACAATAGATAACTACGACACTGTCGTAAAGAAATTTACAACATATTCCTACACCCAAAATGGAGTCCCATATTCCCCTTAGCAATGATGCAGTATATGGAAAGTCCTTCTCTAGAATATTCACACAGGTAGTTGAAGTGAAATAGAGTCATATGGGAATGTATGAAATGAGGATGGAGAAAATAGGCTGAAAACACAAAGGGGTCTTTGTACTTGGTTCTACATTGGAACCCTAGAGGGAGGGAATGCAGGATACAGCCTTGGTTTAAAGCCAAGTGGAACACCAACAATGAGCCTTGGGCTTTTGTCGTCATACAACCCCAATAACCGCCTATTACAAAGTTATAAAACCCATTTCATACATTATTGGAGTCTCTTTTAAAGGCAAGGTTTAAATATCATTCAGTCTACTTTTAGACAAAGGTGGGTCAAAGATCAGGCTGAGGTGTACTTCAAGCGTCTGCAGGAAATTGTGTTTCGTGTCATGCTAACATCATGTTGTGTGTTAACCAGGGGGGCATCGGACCAGTGGGCAACACTGGCGTTCAGGGCAGCAAAGGCTTCCAGGTCAGTGGCATAGATCGTCCTCAAATGAAAAGAGCTAATTGTCCTCAAATGAATTTGTAATGTGCCCCACCTAATATCAGTTTTGTTATTGAGGATGGTATTATTTTGATAGTGTTTATGTCATGTTTAATAGGGAGTAAAGGGGGCTCTGGGGGACCCCGGCCTTCCGGGACCAACTGGAATCCGCGGCGAATTTGGTGAGAGGGTGAGTGTGCCAAAGACCTGTCTGAAGTGACCATCTGCTTCCAAGCATCCTTACCACATACACTGGTGGACTAGAACAAACACTGTCTCTATTTTGAGCATTTGAGCCAATAACACACAGCTTCTCCCACCACACCCATTTATTAGAGCATTATTTGCTATACAACCTGGGCAGTGTGGGCTCTCCTGGTCCAGTCCATCTGGTGGGGATTCCTACTTTAACCAGGAAAGAGGTAACAAAGGAGCCCCCTGTTCAGGAGCCGAGGGCAGAACAAAGCCAAGCTTTATCCATCTCCTGGGCTGGCCCACTCCAGAACCCAGCACAACATCATCCCTCCCTCCATCTTACTCAGAGGGACACTGCCTGTCATCTATGGAGCTCTGCTTCTGGTCTTCACGATCACTGGCCATAGTTTATTCAAGAGTTTACTATTTTCTCTCCTCTTTTTCTGTCTCGTTCTTTTTCTTTCACAGGGTCCAGTCGGAGCGTCAGGTCCAAAAGGAGAAATGGTAAAAACACATTCATGCAAGACTTGCAGGCCCCTGTGATAAGGGTCAAAGGTCAAATTAATCACACAATTTCTTCTCCATCTTAATCCCTGTTTTCTTTTGGCATTCAGTTGTCCTGTTTTTGAAGGGATCAGGAATAAATGGGTTATTGGGAAGGTTACATGGAGGGAAATATTGGTTTATTAAAGAAAATATGGAGGTATTTTCGATTTATGTAGACGTATAACAATCCTTAGAGATTACATTATCTGTGGAAGGCCCAAACAATTTTTATTGAAAGAGTCACTCAATCTTTTTTTTGTTCAGGGCGTGGCCGGAAGTGATGGTTTGCCCGGAGAGAACGGAGAACCTGTGAGTTCTTCTAAATTTGACTCTCAATCCAATTATAACATCCAATCAATGTCATCCCATTTACTGTGACTTATTTGCCAATGTATTTGTTGATTTCCAGGGTCCATTTGGTCCAGTTGGTCAAAAAGGAGAGGTGAGTCATTGCTTCATCTTTACTCTGTGGTAAATTCTTGTAATTGTTAACTGTCCAACTATCATTTAATTTACGGATCTTCATTCTCAATTAATTGGCACCTGCTTTACGGATAGATTTGTCCCTCTGACATGGTAAATAATAATCGAAACAAATGTAATCAGATTTACTGGGGCTAAGAGTGCAAAACCTTACTTAGTTGGGCTTAGAAACCAGTCTATCACTGTACCTTTTTCACTGTTTAGACACAAAATCTTCAGCTTTTCTCTTCATTACTGAACGTATCTTTTCTTTTCATCTTTCCTCTGTTGTGTTGCCACAGACCCGAGGTTGCCACTAAGTGCTTATTCCCAGGCCAGACAGCACTCGCTAACTAATTGTGTAGTATCCCAGTTCACATTCCAGGTTTAACTGGATTAATTAGCCTGCTGCATGGTAGCTTTAGTGTTATTAGCCTGCTCTTTCTACTATACCCACAGGGGAGAAGGGAGCCGCACTAAGCTGCTGCACAGTTTGACTCACAATTAATGTGATTAGAGCCAAGGCGCTGATGTGGTTCGGAAGCTCTCCCTGGTGCCAGTGTGGCCGTCATTATATTTAGTAAATCTGAGTTTGCCAGTGTTTACCCTTTCAGGAGCTTTTGTCGTGTTATCAAGCGAGACAGCACCATATGTACACTCCCATTGCACACACACCACACTCTGGCGCTCTTGTCACACCCCCATCCCCCCGTCATGGTTTGGTGAGTATCGGGAATACTGCAAAGTGGCTGGCTAAGCAACCAAACCAAGCAGTGTTGTCTGACATGGGGTTATTGAGTGACTGACTTTACATGTGTGGTCTGCGAACAGGAAGAGGCAGTAGTGCTTCCACACCGATGTTCTCGAGGGAGTGAACAACATTAGCGTCATTGTGGAGGAAAAAAGTGTTCCCTTTTCAAAGACCTTTGATTGTCAGTTTCTTATTCCGGGGCACCTCAATATATCAACGGACCAGAAAAGACTGAGCTGTCTGATGTGCTCGAATCAAGAAAATGTTCGGTTTTGCCAGCAAGTGCAATAGACCTATGTTTTTCTATTTACAGTCTGGGAAACGTGGAGAGCTGGGACCAAAGGGTGTGGTGGGACCACAGGGAGAGCTCGGAGCCAGAGGGGTTCCTGGAAAACCAGGCCTTATGGGCTTTCAGGGTGAACAGGGTCTGCCTGGGATCGCTGGCAAGATTGGTGTTCCTGTGAGTAACCTCTTAACATAGCTACAGATAAAGCTGTGGCTGTGAACTTGGAAAGTTAGCATCTCTACACCATAGATGCCTCAGGTTGACTGAATCTTCATTGACAACACCTGCTGATGAAATATCCATCTTGTCTTTCTCTTTTTTCAGGGTAAACTGGCAAGCGAACAGCACATCAGAGAATTGTGTGGATCTATGATTGATGGTGAGGATTTAGCAGATCAAAAGGGCTGTAAAGTGTCTGTAAATGACCAAAAAGCGACATTTTACAAGAACCTATTGCAAATATCTCTTTCTGTCCTCCCTTTTTCAGATCAGATTGCACAGTTGTCTGCCAACCTCAGAAGGCCCCTGTCCCCTGGCCAAGTTGGTCGCCCAGGCCCTGCCGGACCTCCAGGGAAGCCCGGGGAAACAGGGTCTATCGGTCACCCTGGGACCCGTGGACCTCCTGGCTACAGAGGGCTGCCTGGTGACCTGGGAGACCCTGGTCCAAGAGGTACATAACAGGAGCTAAGAACTCAAACGGTTAGCCAGTCTGATCAGAACAATTTAATGGACTTACCAATAGCAAGTTTGCAGTCTCAGAAAGTATAGATCACTATGTTGTGCATGTTGCAGTTCTCATACCAGTACCTGGAAATTTTTTATAGCATTAATTTTTATTTTTTCCACAGGTGATTTTGGTGAACAGGGTGATAAGGGACCCATTGGAAAGGCCATTGATGGGCCCATTGGAGACCAAGGATACCAAGGTATGACAGTCTGTACACCGTGCATGCAAAGGGGCAGGTTTTCCTTTGTTTGAATCCCTGTGTCCCTGTTGCATGGTTCATTCCATTTCTGTGCCCATAGGTGTCCCAGGAGTGCATGGAATCGTCAAAGACGGGCGCGATGGATCCCCAGGAGATCCAGGTGAGCCCGGAGAGCCAGGTAGGACAGGTAGGACCGGGCATTCGGGCTCACCAGGAATCTGTGACACTACAGCCTGCCAGGGGGCTAATGTCCATGGGAAAACATCCAATCCCAAGAATCATTAAACATTACTTCAGTCATCCGGAAGATGCCACCCTCCGTGAGATGTAAAAAGGAGGAAGAGGACAAGGGATACAGGTCACATTATTTCCTCTTTAATGCATTTAAAACGAGATGGGAACAGTGACAACAGAGATTTATTTTGAGAGGAAAACAAGAATATCCCATCAGTGTTAAAAGAAGGAAAACAGCAGTTTGGGTGAACAGCGAAGAGACAAACTGAGAGACAAAAAATTGAGACTCGATCCATCTATGATATGGACAAAGCTGAGTAAACATTTCACAAGAGCACGAAAGAATACCTGCATTGCTCCACGTACCATCAAATGTGAATAACAATTTAATTACAAAAAAAACAACTGGAAACTAACTTTACTGGAAAAGTGCTTATAGGCTATTATTTTTGAAAACCAAGTGTACAAATGTATGCTTATGTTATTTCACCCCTTACCAAGTTGCTTCATATACCCCCTTTGTAATATAACTCTCTAAAACACAACTGTGACTATCCGTGCAGCGAATGTGCATTTGTAAGGTCCTTTCTGCTTAGACCACAGGTGTTATCTCATAAGACATGCTTACAAAATGTAAAATAAGATGTCATTGAGCAAAGTGAAATCTTTGCTTGTACTGTAACAAGAAATGAAGAAACCTAAGTGCCCAGATATTTTGTATATTGATGCAACTACCGTATTTTCTGTCACTTACTACACATTTCTTGTTTTTAAAGCAGCTTGTAAAGTATTTTGGGTGCCAGATTTTTTGCTTTATCTTTTCATTAATACATGTTAAATTTTAAAACCACCCCTTCTAATAACTTTTGAAAATAAAAAAATTAGTGGATGCATCAGATATTGTAATAGAGTAACTCAATAACAATTTGTGTGCTTTATCTTTTTTACTTTGCAATTCCCACATCCACTCTGTACCGGTGCTGTAACTATTAAATATACATGACTTTAAATACTATTTATTATTTGTGGGTGACTGTTGTATGTACAGTAAGATGCTACAGCACCATGTTGTAAGAAATAACAAATAAAGCCACTTTTCAGTAAAACATTACTCTTTTCTACAAGTTAACTAACTGAATGTTCATGCAATGACAAATTCAGGAGATAAAACACTAACCCAAATCTATTTTAATTTAGTCCGATTATTTTATTATTTTCAAATATCCAGTATAATCTGGGTAATATGAAAAACAATCACAATATGAAAACTGAACTTTTTCAAGAGTTGTACATACAGAGTAAAGAAACACTGAACAATATTCACATTGTAAATTATGAAGTAAAAGTAAATAAATCTGTATAGAACACAAAATAAATTGCAATTTAGACACACATATGATTAAAAATAGAACTATATTACATCTCTTAATAAAACTGAAATCTGTGAATCATAAAATGTTTAACTGCTAAACTAGAGAAACAGTGCCATCTGTGCACAACTTTCAGTAAAACACATATATTTCTTTTTTACAAAATGCTTTGCTGCTCAGAATCAATTATGTAAAGCTGTATAAAATAAACCATCTCTCATATGTACTCATATACAGTACCCTGATCAACAGGAGCCACTGAGTAGTTTATCTTGCATTGTTTAACCCAAACCCTCCAAACCATGCTGGAATGTTACCAACATGGTCTGAAACCATGTAATAATTTAGCTAATATAATATATTGGTCCATCTTTGACTTGAGTATATAGACACTTTTTGGTGTGAAATAAATGTGTTAGATCTGATAAATGATAAGGACCCAATGGATAAAGATAGAAAATAATGTGTGTCTACATGGCATGCGACTGGGGGTAATAATCACATTGAGGGGATTTATTTGTAATTGAGATAAACTGGGAACGTATGGACCTTAAAGGAACGTATGGACCTTAAAGGAACGTATGGACCTTCTATATCCTCATTCTTGCTCCTAATAAAACAACTGCCTCTTAGGCAACACCTGATGCAATTGTGACATAACATTCCCAAGGCAAACCTGATGGTGTAAAGCTACTATGGAGGGTAAAATGAATTAATAAATATAATAATTATTAACTGGGTGTAGTATCTTTAGGTCATTGTTTCACTGCTCTGATGCCTGTGGGGCACTTGATGACTCTGTTGTGTCCTGGAGAACCATGACCTGGCTTGAGGCACTGCTGGGCTTGATCCGCTGGCCAGTCTTACCACAGAATGTGCTCTGGAAATCCTGAAGAAAGAATCTCTGTCATCACAGAACACTACAGCAACATGGCACAATGTCTGTTGAAATCATACTATGCATGTTTTTTTGTTTCGTTTTACCCAATTCCGCTTAGTTTTCTTTCCCCAAATACAGTTTTCATTTTTTTGTTATAGAGACCTACATATGCAGTATGGTGCTAAAGTCACCTGAAATTCAAACTAAAGCCATTTATTTGAGTAGTGTTTTTTCAGCTGCCTGAGACATCTGCACACTACTGTAAACATTATTAACTTAGGCTTGGCTATCACCTGTTTTATGGAGTCCCCATACACTTCTCTGATGTACTTGAGGAAGGCTGTGGTCCATTGCAGGGTGGTTGCTTTGTCTGTCTCCTGATTGCAGAACGGTGCCAGGACATTCAGCTCATCACAGCAGAACCGAATCCTCCTCCTAAAAACAAAATTTGTCACTAACAGGGGTTTCTGTTCATCCGTGCACTAGGTGATGCTAAATGGTTTGACTTGCTGTGCTGATAAATGCACTTAGGGACAAGAGAATAATTAACAGTGCCTAGGGATACAAAATAAGCAACAGTTTGTGTCTGACAGCCAGCAAATGCACAAGTGTGTGATTGATTACCTGCGGTCCCGCTCCTTGCTGTTGTGCCTCTCTCGGCGCAGGCTGCTTTCAACGGACGGCCCTCCTCTCTTCCTGGCACCTGCTCCTCGAGCTGCTCTTCCTGCAATTGCGTCTGGGAGACCTCTGGGGATGGCCTTGATACCACGGGTCCTGCCACGTTTGGCAGGGGATGCAGGCCTCATCACAGCTTCATCTGAAATAGACAGAGGCTTTGGATGTTGGCTTTTTTACTACAATAAATGACACCTGGGAAAGGTAAACCATCGAGACAAACCATGACTGATGGTACATGTTGTTCTGTAAGCGGTGCCCAAAAAATCTAAAGCTAAACACGTACCTTCCACTTTCACCCACACTGTCTCCTCTGCTGGATTGAGGCAGCATGGCACTTTGTCAGTCATCTTTTCTTGCCGGTAGCTGAATGTGAAGTTCTTCGGAATGACCAACCCTTGATGCTTACTGGGTTCCAGGGTATGAGGGACATTTCCAAACCCCTAGGAATAAAGTCCTTGTTAATGCATAGAATTTCCTCAAAACCATGAAAAACAATTTCATTTAATGAGTGACATGAGCTCAGCCCTGCAAATGACAATAGCAGTAATTGCACATTTGGTTATAAATTATTTATTTTAAAATGTTATACATGCTTTGTAATGGGGATAAGTATGCAGAAAACAGTGTTTTAGGCTAAGCGATTACGTAATTTGTATGTACTTTGATACATCTCTGATTGGTAATAAAGAAAACTGCTGCTCGTAAATTTGCTATAATGCCAAGAAATAATTTGTTGAACTGGTTTTGCCCATTCCAGCAGCGCTTATCTACAATACTTATTTAACATTATTTCAGTGTTGTATATTACTTTTAATTGAATGGTTAGATTACATTAAAGTCAGCTTACATTAGCAGCCAGATCATTGGCTATACAGCAGCGACATTCTTTTTATTCACTAGATGCAAAATGATAGAGGAAAGATCTATGTGGCAAATCTATCTGACTAAATAATTTTGTATCTTATGACATTTTTTGTCTTTGCTCCTGCCTTCTCTTTCATGGTGTGCAATGGATTATAGTACTTATTTAATTACCAAGTTACCAGGTTTTTGAATTACTAAATTAAAGATGAAAACAACAAAAAAGCCCAGCATCTCAATTAGTTCACAGTTCCTTCTGTGGTCAAAATAAATAAAATATTAAATGGAACAAAACAAAACTGAACTGACAGCTAACAGCAATAATAATGCAAGCCAACAGTTCATTTTGCTGAAAAAATAGTATGTAATAATATAATATATATGTTGTGATTTCTCAGATTTACTCTACATGTTCATACTTGACGGGCCCCAGCTATTTGGTTAAACATGCTTCCATATGGGTATGACAACTCAACTGGGTTGCCCCGATCCGACCTCAGACACTTCTGCGGCTGTGTATGCATTCCTGATTCTTGCGCCTCATTGGAGTGATGAAGCATTGTCAAAAAACTGTAACAGAAAGAAAAAAACGTTACCACGTAAGAAGGCACTTTGGTAAAGAATTAAGAAGTTTCTTCACTCACAATATAGGAATAAAACATACTTGCTAAGAGCTGCTGATTGTGCATCCTGTTGTCTGGGGATGTCAAATGGTGTGCAGTTGAATCTCTTCTCCAAACGAACTCGAGCAGGTGGGTTGGGCCTGGTCGGCAGCTGGGCAGAACTGGTGTCGTATGCTTCCAAGCCGCGCTCCCTGGTCATATCCACTGCCTTTCTGACTTTAGCCAACACAGAACTGGGGACTTCACCACAAGTGGTGGGGGTCCTTTCTCCTGACATAACATTTCCTTCACTGACAAGTACCATTTTAAATTCCTGGACGTCAACCTGTCCTTGGTTCGAGGCTCCGAGTGTGTGCTGCTGCTCGTCAATTGATGTGGCATCAGCTGGGGTGTCCTTGGGTGACTTCGTTTGATATTCGGCCTCACAGGTTGTGGTTGCTTGTTGGGGAGCGGGGCTGCAGACTGTGAATATGGTATTGTTGAACCGCGCATCTCCAGAATCCTCTGTTCCACCAGTCTGTGTCTCCATGTGTGACTGGATGATGTGCTGAAGATGGGTATACTCCACTTCTGTCATCTCCATTAGGTTAAATTCTGTGCTCAAAATCTGACCTGGGTCGTTTGGAACCAAATCATTTTGGCTCACGATCATCTCGACACTGGCAGGGTTGTACTGACCCGCTGCAGGTGACATATGAATGGTTTTACAAGCCAAAGACCTTGGCATCCTGAGGAGAGAAACCGATTATATATTGTCAGGCTAAAACACAAATAGTTTCAAGTTCAGCATAGCTAGCTGTGGTTGCTTAGGTTGTCTCGAAAGACGTAAGCCAAACATCAGCCAAAAATTGCTTTAACCTCGCTAGCAAACTACCTTTCCCGCTCTGATCGATCCATTCACCTCGCGCATCAGTCCCACTCACTGTTACAGTAGCTAACGGCTAGCTGTGAGCAATGTTGTCATATTTGAAATTAACTTCCAGAAGAGACGAATATACAGATACTGCCGGGCTAGAAAGCACAAGGAATATTCATGAAATGTGGAATATAAAAAATATATAGCGAGCTAGTACACATTTCACTATTATTCCACTTCCTTCAAGAAAACCTTCAGGTGCGGTACTGTACCGTAACGATAGCTAGATATTTAGAAGTTACAGAAACGTATCCATTTTTCACTCCCTGAAAAAAGTCACCACCCACATGTGTCTGAATTAAACAACTGACAACTACCTGAATAGATATGGACATACGTGTATTTAAAAAGTATTCAATTACAACTAATAAATAAACTAAATAGTGGTGTAAAGAACAGTTGCTACCAACCGACTTTGGCAGACGAGACAGCGACCGCGATCAGAAAAGACTGGGGGTAGCAACTGACGTTAGGCATTTTCATTGGCCCAAAAACATAGCTGAAGTCTACAGTGCACTCACGTTGTTCCGTACGCTCACATTTTTCCATATAATTAATCTTGTGTACGTCAATAAAACATAAATTCTGCCAAGTTTAATATGATTCAAATAGCACAATAAAGCTGCATTTCTACTCTTGCCAACGAAATCGTCGCGGAGACTTGCTATTTGATTGAAGTAAGTAACGGAGGTACTCCGGTCCTTGGCAAAAATGGCATGGGGGAAGGAAAGGCTACGGTGCGTGGGCGGAAGGGGCAGAAGTTGTGTAGGAAAACCTAGATTTAGTTTTAATATATAAATTGCATATTATAAAATGTTATTACGTAACTATTTCAAAATTGTCAAATATATATCAAACCTTTTCCCCATAGGATGTCATACTGTTTGTTGTTATGCTGTCAAACTGGCACAGATTTTGCTGTTAGGTGCCCTGTTCACAAATGGATTTGTATAATCTAAAAAAAATAAGGTTTCGTGTAAGTGTGTGGTTAAATGTGTCCTAAAGCACGAGATCCCAAATCACGGGCGTAAAAACGCGGTACGGAACACCGTGAATTACATGACAAGCGCATGTACGGCACATCGTGACAACAAATCAAGACTGGCAGATGGCGAAAACGACTGTCCACAGACCGAGATGACCGTCCACTCATTCGAAGGTCACAACAACTGCAGGATGACATCAAGTGGCCTACAAAAAGAATGGCAAACAGCAGCTGTAGTGAAATGCATGGCAAGGACTGTTCGAAAGAGGCTCCTACGGGCAGGGCTGAAGTTGTGTAAAGCTCGAAAAAACACCATCATCAATGAGAAGCAAAGAAGAGCCAGGCAGAAGTTTGCAAAAGACCATAAGGATTGGAGTGTAGAGGAAGTGAGTAAGGTAATCTTCCTGACAAGTCAGATTTTCCCAACACCTGGTCTTATTATGGTTAGACGGAGACCTGTAGAGGCTTACAAGCCACAGTTTCTCGCACCCAATGTGAAATTTGGTGGAAGATCAGTGATTATCTGAGGAAGCTTCCGCAAGGCTGGAATCGGGCAGATTTGTCTTTGTGAATGACGCATGAATCAAGCCAAGTACAAGGTTATCCTGGAAGAACACCTGCTTCCTTCAGCTCTGACAATTTTTCCCAACTCATGGAATTGTTTTTTTCCAGCAGGACAATGCTCCATGCCAGACAGCCAGGTCAATCAAGGTGTGGATAGAGGACCACCAGATAAAGACCCTGTCACGGCCAGCCCCATCTACAGACCTGAACCACGTTGAAAACCTCTGCAAAGTGATCAAGAGGAAGATGGATGGTCACAAGCCGTCAAACAAAGCCGAGCTACTTGTATTTTTGTGCCAGGCATAAAATTACACAATAGTAATGTGACAGACTGGTGGAGAGCATGCCAAGAAGCATTAAAAATGTGATTGAAAATGTGTGTTTTTCCACCAATATTGATTTCTGAACTCTTCCAAAGTTAAAACATTTCTATTTTGATGTTGAAAAATGAATATGAATTGGTTATCTTTGCATTATTTGAGGTCTGAAAAAAAGTTTTGATTATTTTGACCAGTCTTTACTTTCTACAAATACATACTCTAAATTACAATATCCATATTTGGAATTTGGGAGTAATGTTGTCAGTAATTTATAGAATAAAACAAAATATGAATATACTCAAACACAAACCTATAAGTAGTAAAACCAGAGAAACTGATAATCTTGCAGTGGTCTCTACACTTTTTCCAGAGCTGTATATTTAAGTAGTAAGTGACATTTCCTAGGAAACCCTAAAATACTAACTGATTAGTGCTTCAAGTTTCAAATATTCGTGTGGGTTTGTGACTTGGGAACACTTCTAAAGTGTACAGAAAACATTTTAGTGCAAGTCACATTTCTGACAGCCCAACAGAGACAGTTGCCTTGAACATATGCTCAGCGTCACCAATGTTATACAGAAAACTGCAACACAGACCAAACTGAGAGCATGTTCGCAATGCTTCACAGGAACGAAATGAGGGCTGAGAGTATTGTTCAGATATATGATCGATTGTGCAGAAAAACTGTTATTCTCAAATAAATAATCATTAGGGAATGATAAAACATCCAAGTCGGGTCTGATCACTCTCTCCCGACCAAGATTTCTGTGGAGTATTTGTGTTTAAAGTGGCCCTTGAAAAAAGGACACATCCTGTCTGACACGTTCTGATGGCAGGTTTCCGTTAAAGAGTAGCACAAACTCAGGGTTAGTAGGAAAAAGTCTGCTAGCGAGCAGGTAAGCCTCACATAGTATGTTGCTGTAGTAACTGACGCAGAGAAACCATAAACCCACAGTTTCCATCAACTCTTAAGTCAACTAACTCTAGGTTCTCACCAAACCTGCTTTCTGAAATACCCCCATAGTCTCAACATCTACAAATAAAACAATATGCATTCACTGTATAGATTGAATACAGCATTCCAATATATGCCGCACAGCAAATAACCTTCAAGATACACTGCAATGGTAGATTGGCCCTTTTGATAAATATGAGAAAAAGGTATATGATATCAGATTGATCTTACATTCTAAACATGAGAGAAATCTAACCTTTAATTGAGGTCAAATTGAATTGTTTAAAGAAAAAACACATGTCAAACACTGTCATCTATAAACATGGGGAAGGTTGGAGAACATACAAATCAAGACACACGTGATTAAACTGGAGGTCGCCTTGTTTCCAAAACTACAATTAGATAGCACCAACATGCAGATAAGCTATTAGTAAGCAAGAGGTCAAAATAACTTTTTGCCATAGATGTGATGTCTTATTGTACAACCCCATTTCCCAAAAAGTTGGGACGATGCGTAAAATGTAAATAAAACCAGAATGCAATTATGTGCAAATAATTTATCCCTATATTTATAAGTACAAAAACAACATATCAAATTATGAAACATTTAGCTTATTTGTTAAAATTGTAACTGTACAGAGAAAGGCATCCATTTTGGTCGGTAATTACATTATTACATTTTCATTAAAAAAATTCTAACTTCCACATTTTGTAATAACCACCGCATTATGTAATAATTTATTTATTGCATATTGCGTTCAAGCTGTTTATTACAAAATGCAATTATAAAATGCAGCTGTTATTACATAATGAAGCGAAAATGTATTCCATTTTGTCAAGTTATTTCATAATGTGTTTGTATACTGCTGGAACATTACAGAACTCTTAGGCCTTCCATGGGGGCATTGCTGTGACGCTGATGAATCAGACAGGAGCACGTTCACACCACACCTTGTAATCAACCTAATAGCAGCAGCTGTGTAGATAATAATCCTGATCATTCAATATATTTGAGTTATGTATGTATAATGAATTCTATAGCTTTTAAAAAAATAAATAAAAAAAAATCTGAATTCATTACTATTAGAAACCAGTTTTGTAATTAGAATACTAATAAGTATTTTTTCATATCAGTGGATGCATGGGCTTAAAAACCACAGGTGGCGGATAGACAAATTCAGTCCTTTTTTTCTTGAATGACTGCTTTTTTTGCAAAAAAAGTATGATTATACTTTTGTACTGTGAATGTTTTTCCATATACACTTGCTTATTGCCTTGTACCACATGGCTTTACCATCCCTGTTTGCAATGACAGCATTTCTCAAAGTTTGTGAAAAGGGTGACATATTTTCACATTGAATGCAATATGTAGACTCAAACACCAACACAGTGAAACAAATGTCAGCAATGTAAAATTAATCTATTGACTATAATGTATTGACAAAAATGTCAGCACTGTATAAATATTTTTCCACTGATGAAATTTATTTGGGGAAGTAGGCCTCAAATATGTGCCTCATTGCTAAAATTCCAAATTCAATTAATTGTCATTACAACAAATCCAACTGCAAGTGTAGTCATTCCTTAACTGTTTTTTATTGTCCTCAGTTCAACAAATGAAATAATAATAAAAAAAAGAAATCAGTTTTCATTTATTCTAAAACAATGAAACTATCCAACATGAATGCTTTCTAATCAGTGACCATGACAGCAGTATGGCTCAACAGGTTTGTACTATTAAAATGGAACACTATGAAATAATATACAAATCTGGAAACACAATTTACATATAGCCTATGTTCGACTTTACATTCATTTTAAACTTAAAAAACATGTAATTTGTACCATTTTAAAACTAAAATGAATGAAACAAGGTAAGTTCAGCCATGACATTAAAAAATCTGTTGTATGATTTAGTGAAAGAGACTACATAGTACATTATGAACCGAGCCAATTCCAAACTTTGTGGAGTTGTGAAATAATAGCACTAACAATTTTCAATTGTTTAGTTACATTAACATGACAAAACCTAAGATCCATTCCATTAATACTGCATAATCACTTTTCTTACCACCGATTTTCTTATTGTATTCACAGGATACATCAATGTGTAATGAAAATGGCTTAACAGAGAACAAAACTGTCCATAGATTTCTCAAACCGTAGTCTCCAGTCAAACAGGACCTTTGCTCTCCTGGAGGGTATCTGTCTGGGGGGCATCTTTTGAATCCCCCCTGTCCACATTTCCTCCTATTTTGTCTTCTTTCTTTCCACTTCCATCCTTGAATCGGTCTCTGTCACTGTCTTTTGAAAGTGAACGTTTGCGCAAACTAGGGTCTTTGTTTGTATCTCCATGCCCACTTGTGGCTCTGCCCATGTCTTTGTCCTTTTCTGTGGTTGCCTTTTGCTTATCTCCCTCCACCTCTCTGGGCCGGTTTAATTCCCTTCCTCTAACTGCTTCTCTATCCCGACTCACAGGCCTTCCTGTCCCTCTGTCCCACTGCCTTCCTTGACTTCTATCCCGGTCTCTTCTGTTCTCAGGCAATAGCCTCTCCTGGGACAAGTAGGGCGCTGGGCCTTGGAAGTTCCTCCTGTTTCTGGGATTACCGCAATAGCCACGGTCCTCAGCGTGGCTTTTTCTTTCACCATATTGTCTTATTTCACAGTCCTCTCTGGGTAGGCTTGTTCTTCTTATTTCAGGTGAGTGACTATTCTGCCACTGGTCTTCTCTAAAAGCATCTGGGCTGTTGTTTGGCAAACTAATTAGACCCTCTGGAGGAGTGGGAAGTAAACCTGCTTTATGCCTCAATGGTCTAACCCCCGTTTGTGGACTGTCAAATCGAGGCTGGCCCCTGTCTGTGCAATGCCCTGAAGATGAGCCTCTGGGCTGGTTGGACCTTATGGGGCGAGGACCTCTAAGGCCTTGAAAACGAGGATTAAATACTCCTCTCTGTCCTGCAAAAGTATTTGACGTGAAGTGGTCTCCTCTTATGGCTGGACCTATGTCTGGATCAGAGCCTTGCATTTCTAGAACAATTTCTTGGCCCAAACCTGTCATGTCTGGCCCTGGACCCCTCATCTCTGGGCTTGGACCCCTCATGCCTGGCCCTGGACCCCTCATGTCCTGTCTTGAACCCCTGATGTCTGGCCTTGGACCTCTCCTGTCTGGCCCAGGAGCTCTCCTATCAGCCCACATATCGGGCCCTGGGCCTCTAATTTCTGGTCCTGGACCTCCAATGTCTGGTTCTGGGCCCCATATGTCTGACCCTGGGCCTCTTCTATCATCCCACATTTCGGGCCCGGGATCTATCATGTCTGACCCCCTACTCTCATCCCACATGTCTGGTCCTGGACCCCTCTTATCATCTCTTATGTCTGGTCCTGGACCCGTCCTTTCATCCCACATGTTTGGCACTGGACCTCTCCTATGCCCCCGTGAATCTGGTCCTGAATCTCTCATGTTTCGCCCTGGCCCTCTCCTATCACCCATTGTGTCTGGTCCTAGACCTGGGCCTCTGTTGTCCAGCCCTGGAGCCCTCATGTCTCTGCCCGGTCCTCTCAATTCTAGCCCTTTACCCTCATCCCAAATATCTGGCCTTGGTCCTCGCATTTCAGGCCCTGACCCTCTTCTATCATCCCACATGTCGGGTCCTAGACCCTTTCTATCACCTTTTGTGTCTTGCCCTGGACCTCTCCAATCATTCCTAATGTCTGGTCCAGGACCCATCCTTTCACTCCTTGTGTCTGAACCTGGACCTCTCCAATCATCCCACATGTCTTCCTCTAGACCTCTCTCATTACCCCTTAAGTCTGTCTCTGGCCCTCTGTGGTCTGGCCCTGGCCCTCTGTGGTCTGGCCCTGGCCCTCTGTGCTCTGGCCCTGGCCCTCTGTGCTCTGGCCCTCTGTGCTCTGGCCCTCTCCAAACACCCCTTAAGTCTGGCCCTAGACCTGTCCCTCTGTTGTCTGGCCCTCCCCAATCACTCATTTGGTCTGGTCCCGGACGCCTCATATCTGATCCTGGCTCCCGCATGTCTGGCCCTTGGCCTCTCCTATCAACCCTTGTGTCTGTCCCTAGACCTGGCCCTCTGTTGTCTGTCCATTGACCCCACATGCCTGGCCCTGGTCGTCGCCAATCACTCCTTTGGTCTGGTCCCGGACCCCTAATATTTGATTCTGGCTCTCTCATGTCTGGTCCTTGACCTCTCCTAGCACCTCTTGTGTCTGGCCCTAGGCCCATAATATCTGGTCCTGGCCCACCCATGTTAGGCCCTCTCCGATCACCCCTTGTGGCTGGCTCTAGACCTGGCCCTCTGTTGTTAGGTCCTGGGTCTCTCATGTCTGGCCCTGGACCTCTTCTATCACCTCTCATATCTGGTCCTGCCTCTCTCATGTCTGGCCCTTGACCTCTTCTATCACCCCTTGTGTCTGACCCTAGACCCTTCATGTCTACCTCCAGCCCTCTCCTATCACCCCTAAATTCTGGTCCAGGACCCCTCATATCTGGTCCTGCCTCTCTCATGTCTGGCCCTTGACCTCTTCTTTCACTCCTTGTGTCTGGCCCTAGACCCCTCATGTCTACCTCCAGCCCTCTCCTATCAACCCTTATGTCTGGCCCCGGACCCCTCATAGCTGGTCCTGCCTCTCTCATGTCTGACCCTTGACCTCTTCTATCACCCCTTGTGTCTGGCCCTAGACCCCTCATGTCTGCCCCCGGCCCTCTCCTATCACCCCTTATGTCTGGCCCCGGACCCCTCATAGCTGGTCCTGCCTCTCTCATGTCTGGCCCTTGACCTCTTCTATCACCCCTTGTGTCTGGCCCTAGACCCCTCATGTCTGCCCCCGGTCCTCTCCTATCACCCCTTATGTCTGGTCCCGGACCCCTCATAGCTGGTCCTGCCTCTCTCATGTCTGGCCCTTGACCTCTTCTATCACCCCTTGTGTCTGGCCCTAGACCCCTCATGTCTGCCCCCGGTCCTCTCCTATCACCCCTTATGTCTGGCCCCGGACCCCTCATATCTGGGCCTGCCTCTCTCATGTCTGGCCCTTGACCTCTTCTATCACCCCTTGTGTCTGGCCCTAGAATTGTCCCTCTGTGTCCTGCCCCTGGATCTCCCATGTTAGACGCTGGCCCACCCATGTTTGGCTCTCTCCTTCCACCCCTTGTGTCTGCCCCTAGATCTGGTCCTCTAAGATCTGGCCTTGGACCATTCGTGTCGGGCTCTTTCCTATCCCCCCCTATGATGGTTGGCTCTGCATCTCTTGCGTCTTGCCCTGGCCCTCTTCTATCACCCCTTGTCTCTGGTCCTAGACCTGGCCCTCTCTTGTTAATTCTTGGGTCTGGCCCTTTCTTATCACCCCTTGTGTCTGGTCCTAGATCTGGTCCACTTGTGTCTGGAACTGGCCCTCTCCTATTACCCCTTGTGTCTAGTCCTCTGTTCTCTGAATCTGGACTCCTTATGTCTGGCCCTGGCTCTTTCCTATCCCCTTTTTTGTCCAGCCCTGGTCCTATGATGTTTGGCTCAGCATCTCTTGTGTCTTGACCTGGCCCTCTATCACCTCTTGTGTCTGGTCCTAAACCTTGCACTCTGATGTCGGGTCCTGGCTTTGTTCTATCCCCCCTTGTGTCTATTCTTCTCATATTTGGCTCTGGATCCCTGGTGTCTTGGCCTTGTCCCCATGTATCTGGCCCTGGGCCTCGTCTATCAACCCCCTTTGTGTCTGGCCCTCTTATGTCTGTCTCTGGGTCTGTAGAGTCTAGTCCTGGCCCTTTCCTATCATCCCTTGTATTTGTTTCTGGTCCTCTGTTTGGCCCTCTCCTATCACCCCTTGTGTCAGGCCCTGATCCTCTGTTATCTTGCCCTGGACCCCTCATATCTGGCCCTGGCCCTGTCCTATCACCCCTTGTGTCAGGTCCTGGTCCTCTGATATTTGGCTCTGGATCTATTGTGTCTGGTCCTTTCCTATCACTCCTTGTATCTGGTCCTTGGCTGTCTAGCTCTGAACCCCTCATGTCTTGTCCTGGCCTTCTCCTGTCACCCCTAGTGTCTTGCACTGGCATTTTGATGTTTTGCTGTGGATGTTTTGTGTCTGGCCCAGGCCCTCTCCTATCATCTCTTGTGTCTAGAACTTGTCCCCTGCGCTCTAGCTCGGGGCCCCTTGTGTCTAGCCCTGGCCCCCTCCTATTACCCCTTACATTTGGCCCTTGACCCCTCACATCTGGCCCGCTCCTATTACCCCTCATGTCTGGACGTTGCCCCTTATTTTTATCTCCCTCACCTGGTCTCATACTATCAGGACCTATTACATCTAGCCCTGGGTTTCTCATTCCCTCCATCATTGCAGATTCTCTCCTCTCTAAACTGATGGATCTCGCACCCAGGCGATTTGGGGAGGCCATGTGTGGAGGGCCTTGTGAGGGTAACTGGCTTTCCTTAAGAATGTCAGGTGGGCTCTGTATAACATGCTCCCTTGATTTAACCAGCAGGGCATGAGCAGGTGTTCCCACTGACTGTGGACCATCAAAACGAAACCGTGGCTGCCCCATGTTGTCTGCAAAATTCCTTGGGGATAAGCCTCGCTGTTGGTTGAACCTTGAGGGACGAGGACCCCTGGGGCCATGAAAAGCAGGACGTTGTGCTCTCCGTTGATCCTCAAAATGTCCTCTTTGCAAAGGTGTGGACATCCTCAGACTGTTTACATTTGGTGTTGGAGGCTGATGTTCTCCTATGTAAGCGGTTTGTGTGAAGTGGTCTCCTATTACGTCCAAGCCACTCAAATCTGGATCTGGGCCAGACATTTCAAGATGTTTCATGTCAGAACTATTAATGTTTCGACTCCCAATGTCGGGTCCTGTATCCCTCATATTTGGGTGTCTCTGTTCCTCTCTTAAATCTGGACTTCTCATGTCTGGTCTTGGGCCTCTTCTATTATCCCAAATGTCTTGTCCTGGATCCCTCATGTCAGGCCCTGGACCCCTCGTGTCGGGCCCTGGACCCCTCCAGTTGGGCCCTGGACCCCTCCAGTCGGGCCCTGGACCCCTCCAGTCGGGCCCTGGACCCCTCGTGTCGGGCCCTGGGTCTCTTCTATCATCCCACAGTTCTGGCCCTGGACCCCTTGTGTCGGGCCCTGGACCCCTCATGTCGGGCCCTGGAGCCCCCATGACGTGTCCTGGGCCTCTTCTATCATCCCACAATTCTGGCTGGGGACCTCTCATATCTGGCACTGGACCCCTCATGTCGGGCCCTGGGCCTATTCTGTCATCCCACATTTCTGGCCCTTGACCCCGCATGTCTGGCCCTTGACCCCGCATGTCTGGCCCTGGACCCCGCATGTCTGGCCCTGGACCCCGCATGTCTGGCCCTGGACCCCGCATGTCTGGCCCTGGACCCCGCATGTCTGGCCCTGGACCCCGCATGTCTGGCCCTGGACCCCGCATGTCTGGCCCTGGACCCCGCATGTCTGGCCCTGGACCTCTTATATCTGGCCCTGGACCTCTCATATCTGGCCCTGGGCCTCGTTTATCATCCCACATTTCTGTCCCTGGACCACTTATGTCTGGTCCTGGGCCTCTTCTATCATGCCACATTTCTGTCCCGAGTCCACTCCTGTCCGACATTGGAACCCTCATGTCTGGCCCTGGGCCTCTTCTATCATCCCAGATTTCTGGCCTGTGATCCCTCATTTCTGGCCCAGGCCCCCGCATGTCTGGCCGCGGCATGTCAGGCCCCAGGCCTCTTCTATCATCCCAGATTTCTGGCCCATGACCCCGCATCTCGGGTCCCGGGCCCTGAATGTCCAACCTTGGACCCTGAATCTCTGGCCTTCGATCTCTCAAGTCAGGCCCTGGACCCTGCATGTCTGGTCCTGGATGTCTTATGTCTGGCTCTAGGCCCCTCATATCTAGTCCTCTCCTATCACCCTTTGTGTCTGATCTTAGACCTGACCCTCTAGTCTCTGGCCCTGGACGTCTCATGTCTGGTCCTGGAACTCGTCTTTCGCCCCTCATGTCTCGACCTCTAATGTCTAGCCCTGAGTTTCTTCTTCCCTCACCTATATCAGGATCTCCCCTCTCTAAACTGATGGGCCTCTCATTCTGGTTGTTTGGAGTAGCCATGTAACCAGGGCCTTGTGAGGAAAACAGTTTCTCTCTCATATTGTCTGATGGACTCTGAACAATGTGTAGCTCCATTGTTTCTCCACCTTCGCTGTCATGATGGTTGTTAGCACCTCTTACTGTTCCTAAAAACTCTTGAAGTTTTGCTACTGGCTGATCATGTGGAGCATCAAACTGGGAAAGTCTTGGCTTGTCTGGGAAATGCCCAGGAGACAAGCCCCTAGGCTGGTTGAACCGTGAGGCAGAGGGACCCTTAGGTCCATGAAAACTAGGGCAATGTGCACCCTTTTGATGCTCCAAATTTCCTCTTGGAATGCATAATAGCATCCTTGGACTACTGAAATGGGGCGATGGGGATCTCTGTCCTCCAGTATTAGTTAATGAGAAGTGGTCCCCTCTCAAATCTGGACTTCTCATGTCTGATCCTGGAACTTTCAAATTTGTACACGGATGTTTTATTTGCAGCCCTCTTGTGTCTGGCCCTGATCCACTTATCTCTGTACCTCTAATATCTAACCCCGGGTTTCTCCTTCCCTCCCTTATAGCCAATTCTCTCCTCTCTGAACCAATAGACCTCTCAACCTGGAGGCTTGGAGAAGCCATTTGGGGAGGGCCTGGTGTCAAAAACTGGTTCTCTCTCATAATGTCCGATGGGCTCTGAACGCAGCGATGTCCTAGTAATTCCTGTTGGGAGGGCCTATCCCTATTGTCTTCGTGTTGGATGTTGGGGTCTTGCAGGTTGTTGGGGCCTGTTGGTGGGGATCCCAGCAAGGTTTGAGTAGACAGTTCACCCCCAGGTTGCAGTGGAGTGGGATTTTCAGTGGATAGTTGATGGTGTGTGTCGTCAACCTTTTCCTGTGGTGGACCTCCAGACTCAGAATGATCAGACAGTGTTTCCTCAATTGTCTGAGGGGGTTGAGGTGAACCATTAACCTCCATGCCCAGTTCTGGAGTTGGAGTAGTAGAATCCATGTCTTCAATAGCCTCTGGGCCTTTGGAGTCCTCTGAAACTGTATTAGAATTGTCCCTTTGACCCTTTGAGTGTCCCCTTGAGGTGGAATCTCGTTTTTTTCTTGGTGTAGATGGGGATCTTCTATGGCTACCAGAACTGCGTCGAGAAGCACGTTCTTTATGAGGTAGATGGCGGCCTAGGCGTTCAGAGGGGTCACGATCTCTGTGATATGGTCGGCTCCTCTCACCACGTCTGTGCCTGTCCCGGCGTCTATCAGAGCGCCCAGGGGACCGCCGGCCAGATCTACGAGAAGGGCTTTCATGACGGTCCTTTAATTTACGGTCCCGTCTTTTAGGCGAGTGAGTATCTGGTTGGCTGCTACGCTTACGCCTCCTATCTGAAGTGTCATTGCGTGATGTGCCACGACATGAACTGGACACTGAGGAGTCACGAGAACGCTCAGAACGCCTTGCTGAATCTGATCGAGTAGAGGTTTTCACCTTCTCTCCATTCTTGTCTTGCAGTTCATCAAAGATAGTGTCATCTTCTGGGTCGTAAGCTACATCAGAGTCCTGAATCTCACCAGCTTCAGGATCTGAATTGTCTGTTGCTTGAGAAGTTTCTTTTTTGATATCATTCAACTGTTTTGGTGATCCATCTGGCATTGCCGCATTTACAGACTCTGAAAGAGGTCCAGTCTTGGTCTCTCCATTAATGTCTTGTTTTATTGGTACTTCTTTTTCCTCAGTTTTCAAGACACCTTTTAAAGCTCTTTGACTGGCTAAAGGATTTGCCTCAGTTTGTTCTCCTTCAGTATTCTGTGTTTGGAACTGAGATACACCAGATTTAGGAGGTGGAGACATCAAGGCATCAGAAACAGAGAAGTGGGCCATGAACATCCCCACTGCCTCTCTCTGCTGACGCAGTGCCTCCTCCTGCTCCTTCAACTGCTTTTTTTGCTCCTCAATTTGCCTATTGAGATCCTCAAGCATTCGCTGTTGTTCAGTCAGAGTAGCGGCTGAGACAATCACAGCACCAGTACTGGGGAGGTTTAGAGGAGCTGAGGACGGAATGGGCGCTGGGACGGAGGATTGTGCAGGGGATGGGACAGGGGTAGGAACCAGAGATGGGTCTGAAGTCGGAACTGGGGCTTTCATAACACTGACCCTATCATATCCGTGAATATCCTCAAATATAGTATCATCCTCAGGGTCATATGCTACGTCATCTTCTGCACACGTAGACTGAATGGCAGCTTTTGCTTTAAGCATTGTATCCACACTAATTGGGGTAACCATACCATAGCCAGTTGCTGGATCATACTCTTCCTCTGGGTCATATGGCCGATCAAATTCATTTTCCTCCTCTGCAACCTCTTTGACTTTGGATTTCTGCCCATACTGCTGGACTATTGGATCTACCATTGGTGCAGCAGGCAGAGTGGATGGAGGGGGGACTGGTGCAATGGTGGGGACTGCAGGAGAGTCTTTCCCAAACAGTGACTTCAGTATAGTCTGCAGGGGAGTGGCAGAGGTGCTGCTAGGGGCAGTGTCGGCGCTTGTAATTGGAGGAGGGGCTGAAGTAGGGGGTGCAGCTTTAATGGAAGACAGAAGTGACGGGACAGTCAATGACCCAGAGGAGTCTGAGGGGGATCCAGTGGAAGGAGGCGAGCCAGGAGGGGTTGACATGATGGGCATTGCTGGGTCGTAAGGCAGGAATTCCTCCATTCTAGGGTCAGAGCCGTACAGTGTAGGGGGTCTTGGAAGGCCAGTATCTCTGAGATCTTTGGACATGTGGATCTTGACTCTCTTCTCTTCAATTTCTTGTGGACAGTTTCCCACACGTTTGAGTTTCTGACAAATGACCAGTCCCAGAAGAAGATTGGGGCGATTTTTCTCAAAGCCTGTTAGATAAAAAGGTTTGATATTTCTTTGATCTTTTAAAATAATGCTAATGATTTCATAAGCTTCTTAAATACACTTCCTTCAAACAGAATCAATGTGATATCGGTGATGTCATCTACATTTTCTGACCTGATCCTTCGAATGGTAGAAGTTTTAATGGGATAGACTCCTTTGCACTGAGTGGGATGAGGTAGATGTCCTTGATGCTGCGGCTGTTGTTGGCCACCACACCAAAGCGCCGTCTGCTGCTGAAGTAGGAAAACAGAGACACGTAGGCCACCTCCTCCTCATCTGTTGCTGGGTGAAACCGGATTACACACAGCTCCTGTCAACCAATAAAACAATTTTTACACCGAAATCAAAACACATACACAACCCCTATCCAAAAGTATAATGTTTTTCCAATAATGATAGAGGCTTGCCTTTGTAAAAGAGGTTTTCATTCTCCCAATATAGTCCCATACAGTTTGAGGCATGATTCTTCCACCAATCTGGATGGTATCAGGCAGATCCTGAATGAAATATTTTTGTGTTAATTACAATTACAATATTATATTTTGACATGTTGTTTTGCAGTCACTTTGGCAATTTTTACATTTATGTTATGTCGCTTACCTCTTTGAGATATTCAGATGTTCCTGAGACCAGGTAGCCCTTGGTCACAAACTTAGCCACGCTGACCATGTTAAGGAAACCCTTCCACACTACTTCCTGTTTGGCCAGGAACTGGGCCGTCTCCCCATCTGGAGGGGAGTGGGAGTTCACAGCCCTGCAAAATGCAACACAAGATCACAATAAGGACTCACTTCTGCCAATTCACTCAGCGAAATGCAAATGTAATTCATAGGAGGAAACAAAATATTAATGGAATACACTGACAGAAATTAAATGACTTGTTGTCTTATAAACAATATCTTATCCAAGGTTCCCATGTAAGCTGAGTGGAGGGACCTCGAAGAGTACCTTGAAGAGGATCCAGATGAACCATAGAACGATGAGGAAGATGGCTTCATCAGGATGGATTTGGGTAATGCTGGTGGTGGTGGCAGGGATGGTGGTGGTGGTAGGGGCATGCATGGCTTGCTTAGAGTAACAGTGTGTTTTGGAGGGGCATAGGAGACTGGTGGAGGTGGAGCTGCAGAGGTGGTGACACTTGACTTGGCAGGAGTACGGTTGCCAGCTGTGCGGGGGTCACCAGGCAAAGAACGGTTGCCAGGAGTACGAGGATCACGTCTTGTTATGGTTACAGTAGAAACAGCTGGTATCATGACCGGAGTATACACTCTGGATGCTGTCTTGGCTTTACAGTTTTCTGGTGTGGGGGAGGAGGGAGAATCCATAACAGGGGAGGCGGGGGATTCCAATATGGGGGAGGTGGGAGATTCCATTGGTGGAGAAGCTGGAGATTCCGTTGTGGGAGAAATGGGGGATTCCATGATGATTAAGGCAGAGTCATCCTCCATCACAGGGGAGGCAGGAGAATCCATGGTCGGGGAATCAGGGGGTGCAAGTAGAGGAGATTCATCTCCTGCTGGAATTCTCCATCCTCTGTCCTCTGTTCTGGGATCTGTTCTAGCGTACATCCAGGGTGGACGAGAAGGCATGTCTCTCCACTGGTCTGGCTTGCTGGAGGACGACGATGACCCAGATAGTTTAGTCTTCTTGTGCACAGGCTCCTCCTCATCATCAACTGACATCTGACCTGAAGGGAGGAAACAGACATCAGCCCACACAAAACCACAGTAAGCAGCATCATTACCCTGGGTAGAATATGGCACAGTAAATAAATGATTTGATATTAGGTGTGATTGTGGCTGAAATCCACCCTGGGGCCGACCCTGTAGTTCTACATTAATAAAATTCAATACAACGCAAAGGCGAAAATGATGGATGTTGTCTGTTGGATGTTGTTTGATCCATTAATTCATTTAGCTTTCTCTTTTTTCTGTTTACCTGTGCAGATCTTGCATTTGAGGTCAAAAAGGTGAGCTCTGTGTTCAGCAGTTGTGTCTTTCAGCATGCAGCTGAGGATGTCTGGCTCTGTGCAGCTCTGGCTCAAATGGCTAGGTCGGGCTTTAGTGGCTGCAGGGAGAGGACTCTTTTGTTCCTGAGAAAAGCAGTGAACACAATAAGAGACGCAGATGCCTGACCAGAGATTCACACACACATATCTGAAGATGAAGTGATTCCGAGATGTTTCAAGGTGATATGACAAAACATTGGATAACGCTAAGAAGGTACTAGAGTCATGCAAGGGCCAGAGGTTATAGATACCATGTGTCTAATCGCTCTGGAGGGAAGACTGGGTAAATCAACCTTCACTGGCTCAGGCGCAGGATTTCGCAGCACACATGGGGCTTTGGGACCAGACTCTGAGACCTGCAAGACACAGGAAACACTAGGGAATTGGAAAATAGCTTCTCAAACAATTGGCCAAGTTGTGGAGGATAATAATTTTTTTACTGCATTCTGTAGAGTCTTCTTTAGTCAATAAATAAAGCATTAGGCTGTATAATTATAGGATGAGTGGAACTACGCTTCTGCATTAATCTGCTGGGTGAAGTCAAATAATGCTCACATAATTGTACCGTACCTCTGATGTGTCCTTTTTGCTGGGCTCAGACACCTTTGTGGCCTGCATATCCCTCTGACTCATCCTGGCCAGTCTGAAGGGACTGACCTCACCACGGATGACGCTATACAACAAACCCTGCAGATCCACCAATAAGAGTAATTATCACAACACCAATAACAACTGTACTGGGTGAAAAAGTGGGACATTTGGTGCACTGAATTGAAAATTCAACAGTTTTTTATAGGCCACAACTCATTGTATACTCAAGATAAAATTGTTAATACATGGAACTTTTTAGTGCTTTTTTAACATTTGAAAACCAACCTTATTTTTGGGATCTTTAAGGTTGAACATGATAGTTCGGTACTTGTTCATGTATTTGCTGTCTGTATTGTTAAATATTGTAAACATCTCAGTCTCGATGTTGGTGACCAGCTTCACCACTTCACTCTCTGACTTTTCCAAGTCTTCACAGTCGCACACCCTTCCCAAACCAAAACAAAGTTAGTAACAGAAGTGCTCTAGCAATTTAGCTTTATCAATCAATGTAATCCAGTGTTGGTTTGTGTGTGTGTGTGTGTGTGTGTGTGTGTTTGTGTGTGTGTGTGAGAGAGAGAGAGAGAGAGAGAGAGAGAGAAAATAACAAGGAGAACTGTAACTTTTATATCCACCTCTATATGCTGGAAAATTTCTATATTTACCTCTTGTTCAGGATGTTGGTAAGAGAGCGTTGGATGCTCTGCCTGACCTGGTGGTTGGCTGGCTGGGGGGGTCTGGAAGAAGGGGCGATTGGGGCTGGGGACACAGGCAGGTTCCTGGTTTCATTCAGTGGGACTGGGGGTGACGGTAAGGGTGGAGTAGGGGTGATGGGAGGTTCAGGCTGCTTCTTAGGGATAGTGAAGGAGGTCTTGCTGATCTTCAGAGCTCCAGTTTCATGATGTCTGGAGACTGAGGTGCTTAGGGTCTCGGAGGTTGGAAAAGGGCAAGATTTGAGGGAACTGGATGGTTTTGCAAGGGACTTGTCCTCTGAGGGTTTCTTGGAGACAATGTCACTGTTTGCTGGAGAACCACCGAGAGGAGAGAACTCAGTGATGTTGACTGACGCAGTGTGAGAATGTGTCAGAGGAGCCATTGGCTCAATCTCACTGGCTACTGGCTCACTGTCGTTTTTCTCTGTAAGACAATAGAATAACGGAATCAGCGCTAATAAGTAAATCTCTCATCTGTATGGTATAAATGGAATCAACAGAAATGCTAGCCAGTGTAATAAGATATTGTAACCACATATTGTTTGGGTGTGGAGTGTGGTATTTGGATTTAAAGTTGTCCATCGGTCTCAAGACACCTTAAAGATACTTATCTGGGCAGTATGTGTTTATTTGCATGTAAAACACTACATATCATCAGAATAAATACAAATGAACAATATAATAATATATTGTGCGATGCGATATAAGACATTTCTAATAAATGTATAGAAACTGCAAACTGAAGACAGAAAATGCAGTGGGTCACCCAACAAGAAAATCTAATGATGTTCTTTATCATCATCTACAGATTCATCTGGCACCCAAGTACACTCTGTGACTGTGAGTCTTCCAAATAATGCCCTATGACGGATCTGCAGAATTGTTACTATACAGCAAATGAATGACCCCAAACATAGCTAGGATGGTTATTATTGTTTTGACACTAGATGCACGAGAATTGTGGCTACATCTGTGTCAAAACAATAATGAATGACCCCAAACATAGCTAGGATGGTTATTATTGTTTTCACACTAGATGCATGAGAATTGTGGCTACATCTGTGTCGGAAATACATCATTTTATCGGGTAAACTGGTGAAAATACTAATTGTCATGCTACCTTCCAGAGGTTGGTGTTGTGGTTGGGAAAAAACAAAAGAAAAATTGCACACTGTCATCTCAAAAATACTACTATAACCAACAACATCACTTATTCAATGCCAAGAGCCATGTTAGTTACCAGTTAAACAACAGACAGACCTGACACGTTCTGGAACAATTGTGGCTAGATAAAGCACTGTGGGGATAGGTTGAGCCTTACAGCATAGCTCTGGCTCAGTAAGAGTTTTCATTATATTTTGTGAATAGAAAATTATATTTACATATTATGTAAACTAAAAATAATTTGTCATCAGACCAATTGATTTAGTCTAAACATGCTCTAAGACCTACTTAAGATGTCATCAGATGGAAAAATATTTGATCAGAATAGGAGTCAGGCAGACAATAAAGATATACTGCGGATTATGTATTAACAACTCAGACACTTTCAAGATTTTTTGTTCTGAACTGCACAGCTACATTCATCAAGATTCATCATCGGGCCATTGGTGGAAACAGAGTTGTTGTTAGGGAAGAAAAGTGGGAATCCATAAGTCACATCATAGTGACTTTAGAATAACAACCTATATAATTCTGTGTAAAGAATATAAAATAAGAAAGAAAATATTCCAAAACAATCAACATTGACCAGGCCAACCTAAATAGTACTATGCCTTCTAATTTCAGTTAGTGTAATTTTAACATGAAAGAGAGCTATCACTTTGTGGTAAAAATAGCAACATCAGCAGCTGGGCTTCAGTGTCTGTACCACCAGGCAGAAATTATAGCAGTGTTAACTCCACGCACAGTCCTAGTAGCCAGGCACCTTCCTCATAGTTATTGGAAAGAACTGCTGTCAATACGCCAAATCTGAGTTGCTCTTGGAGCACACAAAGACTTTCAACCGGTTTTCCCCATTAGATAATGAGTCAGAATCAGCAGCCCAAAGAACCAAAAACCCTACACATCAGCGACTCTAATACCTACAATATTACTGTGAGGAATTGTTAATCAGGGGACAGGGCTAGCGACAAAGGCCCATCTCGGGTTGGTGCTGGTGAAGACTAAAACCATCAAGTATCAAGAGCATAGATTTGTCATCCATGTTCATTCTAACAATTGTAGGATGAAATTATCAGAGGTTAAAAAGCAGAAAATAGCTTCAGAGCGCAAACTAGCTAGAAAGATGTGACAGCATTAATTAATTGTCAATGGCCCCCTCTCAATTAGGGGTAGTAATAAGAACTACAGCAGACGCACACAACTCAATCACTGGAAGAAAAAGGTGTTTGTAGATTTCTGATGCCCTTTGTGGGACTCATAAAGAGTTAAGCCTGACCTGCTGCACAGTGACCAAAGTGGTGCTCTTTAGAGCATTTAATGTCAAATGGATAATGTTCCCATTTTTAGATACTCAAGTTGCAATAGTACATAAATCTTTTCACAATCTAACCCATTTTCAACATTTAACCCTGTGTAATACCATAAATACAGTCACACCACTAAAAATTAAACAAAAATGCAAAGAGAAACTTAGCTCCCTAGTGCACAGACCATACCAGAGACATCAAGCAAGGCTCTAGGAAATTGGAATGGAAATTGTTCTACACCTATTTGGAAGCATTTCGACAATGTGCAGTGCAATATCAATAAACACTCATCTGTACAATCAGCCTACTTTTTGAACCTGATTAAGAACAACAGAATACAAAGCACAAGCAGAGGTCGCCTTCACTTCAGTGATGACAAATACATGAACTCTTTTGACAAACAGTCAAGTCATTATGACCACCTGCCTAATATTGTGTAGGTCCCCTTTTTGCCACCAAAACAGCCCTGACCCATTGAGTCAAAGACTCCACTAGCCCTCTGAAGGTGTGCTGTGGTATCTGACACCAAGACGTTAGCAGCAGATCCTTTAAGTTATGTAAGTTGCGAGGTGGTGCCTCCATGGATTAGACCTTTTTGTCCAGCACATCCCACAGATGCTTGATTGGACTGATATCTGGGGAATTTGTAGGCCATGTCAACACCTTGAACATGTTATTGTGTTTCTGAAACCATTCCTGAACCATTTTTGCTTTGTGGCAGGACCCATTATCCCGCTGAAAGAGACCAATGCCATCAGGGAATACTGTTGCCATGAAAGGGTGAATATGGTCTTTAACAATGCTCAGGTAGATGTTGTGTCAAAGTAACATGAAAACAGGACCCAAGGTTTCCCAGCAGAATATTGCCCAAAGCATCACACTGCCTTCACCAGCTTGCCTTTCTTCTAAAGTGTATCCTGATGCCATGTGTTCTCCAGGTAAGCAACACACACCCACCCGGCCATCCATGTGATGTAAAGGGAAATGTGATTCATCAGACCAGGCCACCTTCTTTCATTGCTCCGTGGTCCAGTTCTGATGTTCAGGTGCCCATTGTAGATGCTTTCGGCAGTGGACAGAGGTCAACATAGGCTCCCTGATTGGCCTGGTCTGCAGCTACGCAGCCCCTTACACCACAAACTGCGATGCACTGTGTTTCCTAGCACCTCTCTATCAGTACCAGCATTAACTTTTTCAGCAATTTGAGCTACAGTAGCTTGTCTGTTGGATCGGTCCATATGGGCCAGCCTTTGCTTCCCACGTGTGTCAATGAGCCTTGGCTGCTCACAAAGTCAGCAGTTCTGGAGATGCAGTGACCCAGTCAGCTAGCCATCACAATTTGGCCATTGTCAAAGTCATTGAGATCCTTATGCTTGCCCATTTTGCCTGCATTTATCATATCAACTTTGAGGACAGAATGTTCACTTGCTGCCTAATATATCCCACCTACTGACCGGTGCCATGATAACAAGATAATCAGTGTTATTCACATCACTGGTCAGTGGTCATAATGTTATGGCTGAATGGTGTCTCTACTTCAATTATAACAGTGTAATCGTTTTTCATTTTACATAATATTAAGAATGCATAATCTTTAAATTTCACATAAGATATTTTGTTGATAAAGAAAATCGATTCTCTTACATTTAACAACACTTTGCAGCCAACTGTAAAGTGTATCCCCTACAAGGGGGATTATATAGTATTTTACCACAATATGTTTTGTATAACAATTAATAAGATAGTCCTTTCCAATGTTAATTAGGGAACAAATAAAAACGTAAGTAGTTTCTCAATGTATTCACACTGCCCTTGCATTTGTATAACGACTCAGCTCTTTTCAAAGTTCACTTTTAGTTGGAGTCTTCCTTGCACTCACATCTTAGGAAGAAAAAACATATTCAATATTCTCAAATTATACTAGGGGTGCATGGAAAACCCAATCAATCAGAAGTCCTATGTAACATAACACATGTCAGATTAGTCACAGTCTTTTAACCTGCTGCTCTTTATTTTGTGGCACTTAAGTGAGGGTTAAGGAACAAAAACATGCATTATTGCCACGTTCCCCTGTGGCAATAACAATATCTGGCAAGCAAACATTGTTGAAAAAACCTTTCTGGGTAAATGGACATCCAATATCAAATTATTCTTGGGATAAGTGATCCTGGTAAGCTTTGTGTTCACATTGCACTAAAACAGGGAAACCAACCAGACGCTAGCACACCAAACTCTCGAGACCTTAGCTTGGTTGGTTAGCTTCAGGGTCTCTTTCTAGTCAAGTTTGCATCTGGGAGCATCAATCTTCAAGTCATGCCCAACATTTTTCATTAGACTTGGGTTTGGGCTCTGACTTGAGCCACTCAGGAACATTAACCTTTTCATTTCTTAGTCACTCAACTTTTGCTTTGACTGTGCATTGGGTCACTGTCAGGCTGAAAGGTCAGCATTCATCCCATTTCCAGGGCAGCAGGATTTTCAAAAATGACTTTTCTGTACATTGATCCATTTACATTCCTTTCTATCCTAACCAACTGCTCCATTCCCGGATGATGAGAAACATTCCCATAACACGATGTTGCCACCACTATGCTGTGCTGCATGCTTAAAAGTAGGTATAGTGATTTAGGTTGATGTGCAGTGTTGGGTTTTACATTAAGGCCAGTGTTTCTCAACCCTGCTCCTGGACGCCCCCCTGCCCTGCATGTTCTAGATCTCTCCCTCCCTAACATACCTGATGTAGATCATGAAGGACTTGATAATGAGCTGAATATATCTATCAGGTGTGACAGAGCAAGGAGATATCTAAAACATGCAGGGCAGGGGGGCACCCAGGAGCAGGGTTGAAAAACATTGATTTAGGGCAAAATGTTTTATCAGAATATAAACATTTTGCTACATGGCAACAATATCTACTAGTTTCGGGCATACTGTAAATATTTTTGAGTAATGGTTGCCACCCCTACCATAACCGAGAGAAATGTGGAGTACTTGGGATGTTGTTGTTACATGTACACTTGACCAGTCTGGCCATAAACATTAGCAGATCTGTTAATGTTGTCATTAGCCTCTCCATAGCCTTGCTGATCAGCCTCTTCCTTGCTCTGTCATCCAGCTTGGATCCAGTTTGGATGACAGGGAGGGTCTGACCTACGGGTCTTGGTGGTGCAATATACCTTCCTTTTAATCATTTGTACTAGGCTTTAAGGGTGATTCACAGCCTTTGACCTTGTTTACGCATATGACCTGATCAGGTCAATGTCACGAAAACAGTTTTTCAGAAAGCTTCTTGGTTCTCAAGGTTGAGTGTTTGCCTTATAATTCACTACCCAACAGAGCAAACCGACAGAAACATCAGAATGTATCAGGAAATCATGTGTATCATTACAATTTAACAAAGATTGTGGCCAATGAACTTGATGTGTGATTGTGAAGATGACTGGTACCTGATTGAATTTTGGATTACTATAACAAGTGGGAAAAGACATTCAAGTATGATATTTTTGTTTTGTATTTTGAACAGTACATTTTTACAATAGTAGAAATTGTTTTAGATAAGATGTATAAAAAAAAAAAATGTAATGCATGATACTCAAATAAGATGACGTGGAAAAAGTTAAAACGTTGTGTAGACTTTCTACTATACTGCATTAGGTGCTATTCTGCCTGTTTCTGGGGCAGTCATCAAACCACAACACCAGAATCAAAAGAGCAAGTTCCCTTTATAAGTGGTGCCATTTTATATTTATATTTATTTTCGATGTGTTGTTGTTCTCCTTATGTAATGCTTGAATATACTGCTTGTATGTTTTGCATTAAATACAAAACAAATTATTAAAATCCTCCAGACATGCAGATGTTACTAGTGTTAAAAAACAGGGGTGCCAAGATTTTTACTTGATTGTTGCATGTTATTATAATTACTCACTACTTTGAAAAATATTTTATAGTATGTTCCAAAAAATATTACAGAAACAGACAATAGTCACAGGTTTGGTTTTAACCATAGGGAGTGTGGTATTACAAGACCTATCCAAAGCCTTCAGAAGAAGGACTATTGATGCCTGTGAGTCTGTGAGCAATTAAAACGCAATTTCCAAGCAATTTAAATATCCATATCATTCCACAGTCTGACAAATTATGTATAAATGTAGAAAATTACATACAAAGGCAATTTACTTAAGACAGGTCATCCAAACAAATTCGGGCCAAGAGTTGACCAAAAGATGATCATAGAGACCTCTCCTGACAATCAACATTTAAGTGCATTACTCAACTTCTAAAAACAAGACTGCAGAAACTTTAGTTGTTGATCAGGAAGGATAAAACCTGCTCTTAAAAAATAAGATCAAGACATGACTGATGTCCGCCTGACAATACCGGGGTAAAATCTACTCGAACAATGAGCTCTGGACACATTAGTCAAAGGTTGAATTGTTTGTCCTCAGTGCCAGATTTCGTGTTGCAAAATCAAAACACCGCCTTTGAACAATAACCTGATGCCAACCTGAAAGCATGCAAACAATGGCATTATGGTTTGGGCTGTTTTGCTACCTCAGGACCTGGCCAACTTGCTATCATTGAATTGGCCATGAATTTCATATGGTAACAGAGCATTCTTGTGGAGAATGTGAGGCCATCTGTCAAATAGTTGAAGCTGAACATAACATGGATCTTGCAACAAGACAATGATCCAAAACACACAAGCAAAGCTACAACAGAATAGCTGAAAAAGAAATGGAGGGTTATAGAGTGGCTGATTCATAGCACAATCCTATAGAAATGCTGTGGGGGGACTTGAAGTGGAACTTTGCATGCAAGAAAGCCCTTGAAGTTGACACTGTGAAACAGCACAGTAAAGAATAGTGGGCAAATCTCTAAGTTGAAATCAGAGACAGACTGACAATTACAACAAAAGGCTACACAAAGTTATTTAAGCAAAAGCAAGCAACACCACTACTGAAGCTTGGGGTGTACTTACCTTTTCTGCACTAAGAAATAGCATTTCTGTAGATATGTTTTATGAATAAGTGGTTGTAAAGTGTAATCCTTCAGTGCCATTTGTTGAATTAGACAAAAAAATGTGTCAACTGTGTTAAAGTTACATATCAAGATTTCTAAATGTGCAACAAAAAAAAAATTGGAAAACAAACAAAAATACTATGAATAGTGTAATGTATTACGCAAATGTGCAATCTGAAATATATCTGATTCTGTGAAAAAATCAGAGGGGGGAAGACACCTGGCCTACAGAAAATACTGAAATGGTGCCATGTAGGAAAGATGATAAATGAGCAAGTTGTGTGGGACAGAGCAATGATCTTAACCATGATGACCTCCGACCTAAAAATACTGTGACAGAAACAGTAGAGGAGGGCAAGTCACTTCACTCATTTTTGTTGGTCAAAATGGGTCACCTGTGTGGTAGGGCCATAAGCAGACCAGAGTGGCACCACCCTGCTTTGTTGGCTCATAATCATACCATTTATTCCCCCAATGGCATACAAACTGAACCACCTTACTCATAGACCCATCTGTGGTCGTAACAAAAACTGGAAGTTTCACTGCGCCTCCCAATACCTAAAGGCCTGTTTCACTCAAAGATAAATGCCTACTAATGATACGATGAATCTTGGCTTATGAAAATGTGAATTAAGTCTCTGAACCAGTGACATCAGGTTATAAAGGTCCCAACTACACACAACAGGTCATAAAATATCCTAACGCAGAATTATAATCAATTTACTAGAATGAAATCCAGTTACATTTCTAACATGCCCTTTGTAACTGAAATTGTCTTGTTTGTATTGTAAGCATAGCATTTCTCCAGTTTTGGAAGAAGAGATAAAAACGATTCAAAAGCTTCTTAGGTAAAATGTACACATGCTGTCCAATGACTATGTTCCTTCACTAACTATGGTTTTTGACCAAATAAACTGCCTGGTTAAATGCAGCCATCTCTTCAAAAAGAAAGGTTAAGGGGCACTGCCAGTTGGAACCAGGGAGAGACATCAAACAGCTGACGCCTCCATAACAATAGACCTTGGACCCCCAAGAGACAGTACCTGCTCACAGATTACCCCTCTACGAAGACCAAGCATCCCCCATAAAAAGTTTAGATCTTACAGATAGAAGAAAAACAAACTTTCTAACTCATTTGTGGGTCCCGTGTAGCTCAGTTGACCGAGCATGGAGCTTGCATAGCAAGTTAGTAGGTTCTACTGCCATTATAAAATGGAGGCACAGGACACTTGAGCTTGATGGATTATCAGTTGGTGGATAGATGCTAATCGAGGACAGATAAATGAAGAACAGTTTGAGTGGACTGGAGGACCAGGGTGTCTCGTAGAGATATGAGGGATGAAAATCCCTTTAGCCATATTGTTACTTTGAAATCATTATTAATGAAGCATACCTTTATACATAGGAAGGTATTTTCTTATATTATGGCACAGGTGTTTGTGCCCTCCAACAGCACCGATTGATGGTTCATGTTTTAGCTGTTACCACTTCAAAAGATAAATTGAAGGAAGCCTTGAAATGACCACTGTGCTATTTGTTCATCTGTGTCTTTTGTTCCTCCATTTCAATCGGGGTGGTTGTGTGAAAAATAAAGAAGAGACTCCCTATATATCAGTACTCCATAAAATCTGCTACAGCTGTGTTTAAATTTATCCAAAGAACACAATTCAGTTATTTTTTTCTTATTTTCAAAAGTTACCCAAACCAGATTTATGCATTCAGTGATGTAGGCTCTTTGAAAGAGGACGTTCCCTCCTTTTTGCATGTCCCCCCCACTCTTTATGCCTGTAGTTGATCTTGCAAACAGGTCATAAAACACTCCAATCTAGCTCAAATACCATAAAAATGTTATGGTAACATATTATGATTGTAAACAGCATTATTTAAACATGGATTATGGCAGGATTGAATTTAATAGATTGCAGAGACATAATCCAAACATAATAGCCGAAGATCCTGATAATAATTTCCAACCCACAGAACAGGAAATGATTATTTGTATTGTGGCCTATGTACACTACCCCATGACTTTTCAATGGCTAAACCACATTACTAAGGTAATCTGTAGGTGACATTTCAAATAAGCCGGTCTTGAAAAATATAGCATATTCCATTAAATGAAATATAATTACCGTTTTCTCAGTAGCTGGAAATGTTGTTTGAAATGTCCAACACAAAATACATGCATGCAGGGTCTGCGAATAGCTTGCTAATTGTCTTCTGAAAAATAGTTAGCACAGCTAACCATTGCTAACATTTAAAGGTTAAAGTTGAAGAGTGACAAAGTTGATTGGTGACAACGACATGAAGATATATCTAGACAGTGGCTACAGTATATATTTAAGTTAACTATTTAACTACTAAGTGTCATCATTGCTTGAAATCAGCACGTGTCGCTTTCACTAGGGAATGATTATATCCGTACACCAGTCGGGCATGTTAGAGTGAATTCCTCTGATAAAGACATTGACTTCGGGACCTAATGAACTGGGTGTTGCATCCTCACGATTAAGGACTAATTACATTATGGATCACTCCATCAGGAGGAATCAGCTAAAGGGTTATACTTGTGAGCATACGTTTCATCTATGCAATTATAAAGATGAAATAAGAATAAATTTGCACTGGCAGGGCAATTCTGAACATTTGACTAATCACATCAAATTTTTTAAATGTATCTGATAGACCCAAAGACAAATTAGTTGGGAAAAAACATCAGAATTGGGCTTCCCACATAGCCTAGTTGGCAGAAGTTCTAAACTGAGGTCTGGATTGTTCTGGTAAGAAAGGCTTGTTCGATATGTACAGGATTTATGCTTAAAACTGACACATTCTCTATGCTGAGTTGGAATCTGATAAAATGACTATACCTACAGAATCCATTGTAACCAATGTTGGTGAAGGCCATAGTGATGACCTGAAGATAATTTAGATATTCATACCTTCTGACAAGATTGAGGTTTAAGTGTGTCTAGTGCGCATTTGAGTTAAGTATGTCTTCCTAATTCAGGTCCCACATCATCAGCAAGTGAATGAAACTGCAATTCTTGCAGTTTCATTAAAGCAATTTGGATATGCAGGCCGTACGACAAGACAAATGCATGAAAGTCTGTTTAGTTTCTCTAGAAATGAGCATCTGCTGAATTACTAAATGTCACATGTAATTGTAGAAGTTAAACATCTTGTTTTGGTGTTACTGTATTGATAGAGATGATTACATGACACTTGCTCAGGTGTATGTGAATGTGATGGACCGTCAGCACACCACGCCAGCTTGCACTAAAGAGTTCATCCAAAGTCTAGCCAGTAGAGGGTGCTTGTGTTTCACAATTGGCTGATCAAGACTAGAAGGTAAAATGGCAGATAACAGTTGAACAGAAAGCAGGCAAGAGAAAAGACCCAGAATGCTTACACCTATCCAGTAACTTCAGATCTGCAACACTTAGAAATAGCTCTTTCCCTTACAAGTGAAGCCCAGAGACTGCTGAGATACGTTAGTGCTCGTCCAAAGCAACAACGTGCACCTCCAGGAGACCCAATGAAAGGACAAAGAACCAAGTTAAGAAATGGGAATGGCACCACACCTATGCAAAGACCTTCCTGATCCTTGCTTGTTACTAGTGTGTGAGGTACTGGCCAGGGGCCTGGTGTCTCAATGTGTCTGTCCATAGGTTGGTAACCACTTATCATCTGAAATAGATTGTTCTTTCCCTTCACAATACCATTTATCATTTCATTAACCCATATGTGAGTCTGATGTGTCTGATCGATGTTCAAAATTCAGCTCGTCAAAAAAACACCAACCATATTCCAACTGTAGAACAAAGAAGCAAGTGTGTCCTTTTGTGAACGATCTCATATCCTACAGAGATAAAGCAGGTCATGTTCCCAAAAGTAATTATCGGAAAGGGCCTTGTACAACTCCTGCTGATGTATCGGCTATTGCAGTATTGATCATGTCAGTGGCATTGGCCAGCGTTGTACTTCAGTCTTCATTGAAATGATTAGATGGATCTGCTATTCACTGTAAGGATCATGGAGGGAGTCCTCCCTGGCATCTGTACATCCTCACGGCCTCCACGCTGCTCTTCAATCCCTGCCCGAGTCCCTGTTTGAATGGAATCCGTTTTCCCCTCTGGTCTGAGTGTCCAAAGGCACCAGATGTGTGTGGACTGGTGTGTGTGTTGGTGTGTATGTGTGTGTGTGTAGGTGTGCTGCATGTATAGCACTGCAGGGTGAAGGTTCACTTCTCTTCATTATGGAAATGGAGTAAGAGGCAGGGCTGCAACCACCCAGAAAGTTTAGATCATATGCCAGCACTTTCCATCTGTTCCCCCTTCTAGCGACTGTGAAGGAAAAGTACTTTTCACCTGTTTGACGTGGTTAGGGTGAGCGGTGGAGATGGTTGATCCAGTCGGGGCCAAAATAAATTAAGAAACGGTTCTCAAAGTGATTTGCATTGTAATAATATCAAGTATGGTCTAGCCTGTGTGATTAATGTACAAAGATCTGAACACGTATCCATTCCTGGCGAGTGCGGGTAGTCAGAATTGAGTTGTTTATATAACTGGTAGACCCGAACTGTTGAAGACTATTATCTACTAAATCTGATGTGGCAGGGCTGGCATCGTGAGTGGGCAAGGCTACAGACCCAGGTGCTTCTCAACATTAGCACTGCCTTTCATGTACTCAATTACTACCATTACAGGCAGTTTCAGTCCCAAATCCAGTTGCTGGCCTGCTGTCCTGTCCCCTCCCTTGTTCCTTGAGCTTAACTCCGCGGACCCACACATAATTGGTCTGTCCCAACCAAAAGTATAGGCCCCATAGATTTCTATGAACTATCAGGTCAAAATCTCTCGCACTGAGTGCCGGCATTCTTTGAACATACAACAGTGCAACTTCAACCTGTTCCATCCAGAGGATGGCTGGTCAGGTTTCTGTCATTACTCATTACTTATTCCCTTGTCACTGTGGTTCTGTTGTCTCTTAGGCCAGGTAACTGTCAAGCACTTAACATAAAAACTGCTCTCTGTGAATACAGCAAAGTCTTGATAACTTTTTTTTCAACCGCATGTATAAACAGATACTTCCAGAAATCTGTCCCATGTCTGGAAAGTGAGTTATATACGATGCTCAGGGAATATCATCCTTACTCGCATCATAGCAAAGCATTGTAGCTGAAGAAACTAGTTATGTTGGAATGAACTCTACCCAGTATGTGGAAGTACCAGGGATGCATAACAAATGCCAAGAATGGCTTCCTCCCTCGTCGTCACATCTTCTGCATGAGTACTGCTCTGAATGTAGTCTGTGTTGATACCCGGTCTCTGTGTGTGTGTGTGTGTGTGTGTGTGTGTGTGTGTGTGTGTGAGAGAGAGACACTGCAGCTGGTTGAAGATAGAAATTCTAAATCGGTCATTACTAAATGATTCCAGTGTGGGTGTGTTCTCCTTGTCCACTCTCACTCATTAACCCTGATATGACAACTCATGTATACTCATTTTGGGGATGCCTACCAGGAATTCTTTCAACAGCTCAGATTAGGGAGAAGAGAAAAAGGAACACTTTTGCACTGCGGCCTTAACCTAACCAAACTAGTTACAGATGAGTCTAGCCAAAATGAGCACGTTTTGAGAAAATGGCAGCTTGAAGTCGTACCCAGGAATTCAAAACAAACTGAAGCAAATGTCAGTATGTGATACATTGCAAATTACTGGTCTAGTCCTATGCATGATGATTTAATATTTAATTTTAGATCCCCAGTCTCAGTAGGAAATCTACGTCACAAATATTTCAAACCAGTTCCTTCAAAAGGTCATGTTCTGGTTTGTGTCTTTCATTCTGCTGCTATTTTAAGCAGAAAATGTACCGTTGACCGCATTGAAATGGTTTGTTCCATCCAGTGTGTTTGAACCAAAGTTAGAGAGCATTCATTTTCATGGATTCAGATGCAATGTTTGTTTTCTAATGGCTGAGAACTCAAACCATATTCATGTATCACAGTGAATTTTTCAGCGCTTTCAATCAAGTGGGTTGATCTGAACCTGTGTATCTTCTATCTGAACCTGTGTATCCTGTTATTATATTTTACATCCTATGAATGTCCTGCAAATACTGAGCATGGGTAATCATGTGAATGTGAAATTCCTAGTATTTTTAAGGCTAACACACCGAAATTCTGCCTGTTACTTAGTTAAATTTGGTTGCCTTTGAACGCTGTCAATCTGCTAATGTACTGGTTTTCATATATTTTGAAAAACATTAGCAACTACTATTTGACTGTTAAACCTTTGTTGGATTTGAAGAAGTGCCTCTGAACTGATCTGTCCTATTTGGGAACGGAGGACATGCTATTTGCATGGTTTCTTTTGTATAATGTTTCCTAATCCTAGCTGAAGGAAAACATTTTATAAGAAAAGTTGCCAAAATGTGTACACTTACCCATCGGCGCTGACCCCTGCAAATAACCTTGTCTCCCTACACCTGAAGTGGGTGGCAGTGTGGCGGTCGAGGTGCCCTTATAGCTAGTGTGTGATGAATACCAACTGAGTAGACCGTAAGAGGTTCAGTATGTGTTGGATATGTGTGTGCTGTGATACATACTGGACTGGTATAACATGGATGACTCTACGGATGCAGCCTGTACTGCAGTGAGACTAGGGGCGCAGGGTAAGGGAGGTGGGGACGAGTCCTCTCCCTTGTCATCCACTTCTTCGGCATCCTTCTCTTCATCACCCTGCTCTTCTTCAGGACAGTCCATCGACTCCTTCCGGAGAATCCTAGCCAACCTCTGACCCTGAGGTCGAAATATTCACACAGGTCAACGTCGGCTCATTTTGGGCTCAATGAACTAATACAGTTATGTGAATGTTTCAAAGTGTCAGCTGCATCAGTTTCAAAGGAAAATCTCAGCATATGTTCACCAACAAAAGCAAAGGTTAAACAAGGACAACATGCAGAAAAGAAACAAGAAAAAAAAGCAATTACCAAAAAAGAAATCACCCACACACAGTAGAACCAGAACAACCTATTTTGAGCCACTGGTTACCTTAGAGACAGATTTAGCTGCTGCTTTCTTCTGGGGGCGTTGCTTGGTTTTGGCTTCTTTGGAGTCTGAGAGGGTCTTCATAGTGACAGCCGCGTGCTGAAGGATGCAGTCTGTACCACAGTAAACAGAGTCGGGCAGGGCGTGCTTACTGCAACCTGGGCCGATGCACTGGGGCAGAGAACTCTCCGTCTCCTTCACAGCAACCACCTCAGGCACCACAGCCTCCTAGGAACAGACTCAACCAAGTCAGCCTACAACATCCGAAACACGCTAATAAACCATCCTGGTAAAATGTAGTCCGTTTCAGTCGTTAAGACCAAGGGAAATAATATTATATCGCAAACTAATTTAAACTTGAATTTTCAAGCATGCTTATTTGCAAAACTACTTTTTCCCCCTTCCTGTTCTCACCTCACTGGCCTGCTCCTCATGGACTATTTCCTCCTGCCCAGAGGAAGGCAGTGTCAGGCAGTCAGGCTGGCTCGGTTCAGGGTCCGCCTGCCTCTGGCTGTTGTTAGGACAGTTGGGACAGATCCAGTCCCGTCCGCTCCTCTCTAGCTTGCGTCCCTGCGTCTCGCTGACACCGACACAGTCACCATGGAACCACTCCTGACAACTGTCACAGGAGATCATGAACCTGGAGAGGCAATTGTAGGAGCAACACAGAATAATGTCAACAAAAGAACAACTGACTGAATTCTGCAATCACAGAGAAGACTGAGAAATTGATGGCTGTGGCAGAGGGAATGAACTGAGATGTGGTGCTGGCGTACTGACAACAGTAGGCCTGCTTTTAGAGGCACCCCTGGCACTGCTGGATACATACCTCTTGTTGTGCCTCTGCCGACAGATGCAGTAAAGAGCGTGGGGGTTGTAACCCTCACTGTCCGATATACTGGAATACTCAGACTTTTCTTCCTCAATCTTCTCCTCCGGCATTTCCTCCTTCTCCTCCTCTATCACTTCATCATTCTCTATCTCTGTTATGCGATCATGACTGTTTTGGTCGGGCTTTTCGCCTGTTGGCTCTGGTTCTGGATCGGACTCAAGAGGAGGCATTGAGTCTGTGCTGGAATGTTGAGAAGGAGAAGGGCTTTGAGGCTCCACCTGAGCCTCCTCAGGACTCCTCTCCTTCTCTGTGTGCACCTGCTGTAGTTCCAACTCATTCACAAAAATGACCTCCTCTTCATCCGCAGTGCTTGACTCTGGGTCTACTCCCCGCCCCCTCCCACGTCCCCTACCTCGCCCTCGTCCTTTCCCTCTCCCTCGGCCCCTTCCCCTAGCCCTGCCCCGCCCTCTGACCCCTCTGCCTCTGGCCTCTCCCCTACCCTTAGAGATCAGCCGCTCCTGGAGCTGCTTCAGGGTCAACTCATCACTGTCCTCCTCCACACTAGAGAGAGAGTCCACTGTCCCACTAACCTCACCTGCTATAGGTTGGGCCGGGGCGGGCATAGTTTGGTCGGACATGTTTTGGTCAGGCGTGTTTTGGTCACGCGTGGTGTGGACAGGCGTGGTGTGGACAGGGGCGGGCATAAATTGGGCATGGGTGGGCATAGTTTGAGCATGGTTAGGCATGGGCGTATCATCGTCCTTCTCCCCAAGTAAAGAAAAGGCAGTTCCAAATGCAGAACCGAAGTCCTGCCAAGAGGCGGGGTCTAGTTTGACACCGGGGCAGGATTCTCCAGCTCCTGAGGGAGGCTCTGGGTCCACTGGAGTAGATGCCCCCATCTCTGAGTGCTCCAGCTCGGAAGGAGCACTTCTTCTCCCTCCTCGGCCACGTCTTGAATAGGTCCTGGTTGGTCGGCCTCGGCCCCGACGTGTAGGTAGGGGCGGAGATTCTGGATATTCAATCTCATCTAATCCCACAAACTCTCTTCTGGCAACCGTGGTACGCCTGAAGCCCCAGGTCTTTTTGAACTCGTTGATGGTTGGCCTAGCACCCCTCTCTGCTCCTTCCACATGCTGCTCTACCTCACCATCATCATCATCAACACCACCCCTCTGCTCCTCTAAACCAGGAAGAGCATGGACAGAAAAACAGTTTAATGATAGAAAATTCATAACATCTCCTTTGTTTGGACGGCTAATGGTTTAGCCGATTCCAGTAAGACTCAAATGAACAGTCATACCTGTATCAGTGCCGGTGAGATCTAGGATCTCATTGATATCCAAAAAGCCCTCCATAGTAAACTGTCAAAACAAAATTGAAACGGATGTCAAATGTTATGCAACTTACAGAGCAGTGAAAAGGTATTTTTTCCATTTCTGATTACATTTTTTAATACATGCCTCTAATTAGTTTCAGAACTTTAACCACTTACTATTAAGAAAAGTAACCTTAGTGAAAAAAAAAACTGGACTTGCACAAATACTGCAAATAAACTACACTACCTGTAGTTCTTAATCAGTTTCTCACAACATTGAGGAAGGATAATATGCCACTCATTCACTCAAAAAACATTTGTTGCATGAACTACTCCTTTTAAGTCTTGCTAAAACCTCTCAATTAGCTTCAGGTTAGGCCATTGACTAGATACATCCAAACCATAACAGCATGGTTTCGCAGATACAAATTTAGCTTAGTCCCAGACAAAAAAAAAAGTCAATCTCATTGAGGATTTTCCATTGAGCTTGCTTTGTAGTCAAATGGGTGAGGAAGAAGAGCCCCTTCTGAGTTGGAGCATGGCGTTGTCTAGTCCAATGGACACAGAGCTTCCAGAGTCCTGAATCAAACTAGACACCACAACTTGGCAGTCACTGGGAATGCATTCCAATTAACAGTATGCCTTTTTAAAAGTACATTTGTGACATTTCTTTCCTTCTAAATGCGTTATGGTGTGTATTCAGAGGGTGACATGATAGACCATCATTATGTATGTACTCTTGTAATCCATATGATGCCAAGAGAAATGACAGTCATCATTACTTTAGTGTTTCTTAACCCTGCTCTTGGGCACCACCCTGCCCTGCATGTTTTAGATCTCTCCCTGCTCTAACATACCTGATGTAGTTCTTGAAGGACTTGATAATGAGCTGATAATTTGAATCAGGTGTGACAGAGCAGGGAGAGATCTAAAACATGCAGGGCAGGGTGGTGCCCAGGAGCAGGGTTAAGAAAAACTGCTTTAAATCATTAAGTTCAATCAATACAGAACATTTCAAGAACATTGAAAGTTCTACAAGTGCCGTCGCAAAAACACTCTGGTGAAACGGTCTCTCATGAGAACCACCACAGGAAAGGAAGGCCCAGAGTTCACTATGCTGCAGAAGATAAATTAATTACATTTACTGGCCTCAGAAATCGGCAATTAACTGCAACCCAATACTTCAGAATTCAAGTAACAGACACATCTCAACATCTACTGTTCAGAGGAGACTGGGTTAATCATGCCTTTGAAGTTGATTTGCTCAAAAGAAAGCACTACACCAATGAGACTTGCATGGCCCCAAACATAGAGGAAATGGACGATACACTGGTAGAAATGTCTTTTGGTCTGACGAGACCAAAATTTAGATTTTTGGTTCCAACCACTGACTGTGATATGCAGCAGGTGAACAGATGACCTCTGCATGTGTGGTTTCTACCGTGAAGCATACCTGAGGTGTGATGGTGCTTTGGTGGTGACTGTGATTGACTTAGAATTCAAGGCACACTCAAGAAGCATGGCTACCACAGAATTCTGTAGCAATCCACCATCCCAAATGGTCTGTGCTTAATGGGACTATCAATAGGCCAATGATGCAAAACATACCTCCAGGCTGTACAGGGGGCATTTGAGCAAGGAGAGGGATGCAGGGCTCCACAAACACCCGACCTCAACCCAAATGAGATGATTTTGGATGAGTATAACCGCAGAGTGTAAGAAACGCTGGCCACAAATGCAAACATGTGTGGGAAGTCTTATAAGACATTTGGAAAAGCATTCCAGGTGACTACTTTATGATGCTGGTTGAGAAAATATTAAGGGTGCAAAACTGTCATCAAGGGAATGGGTGGCAACCTTTGATTTAATACTTTTTTGGTTATTAAATGAATACATGTGTTATTTCATAGTTTTGTAATCTTCACTATTATTCTATAATGTGTAAAATGGTAGGTGTCTGAACATTAGACAGTTACTCCACATCAGAAAAAAATGTTTACCTCCTTTCTGTGACAAAACTACACTTCCTCAAACGTCACTGCAGAATTAGAGGTCCCTCTAAATTTCTTTAGAAACCCTGAACAAAACACCTACTCTTTTTAAACATAGTTAATTTGCCATTAATATAAGGGTGGCGTCCTTGATAGAACGACCAGATTTAGTGGAAGGTTTAGAAAACAAACTCTAATTTCTACTAGTAAATCCATTTTACCAGTAAGATCTGTTGTAGTTACTTATGGTTGCATTACTGAATATAAGCAAAGGGAAGAGCACTTTTAATTAATACAGCCATGCACAGAACCCCACATGGGCATGATCCATGTTGGCGTTTCCAAAAAAAACTATTGTGTCTTTTTCATCTTCTAAATATTATTGAATACTCTGATCACCATTTTGTAAGAGAGGAGGTATCTACATTTGGTATGAATTCTTAAACTACAAAAAGACCAATAGAGGAGGTTGATTATTAAGTTTGTGTTGAGGACATCTTGTGTTTTTAATGGCACAAATGTATAATTGTTCCCATTTGTAACTAGTACAGTAAGTACTGTGGCAGGATGAACAGCCCCTTAAAAGGCTCTACATTACTCTGCCCCCTACTACAGCTCAGTTCCTCAAGCCCCATTGCAAGGTCTGCTCCCTACATTTCCACAAGTTGGTTTTTGACATGTGCAGCAGGGCCTTTGCTGTCCCTCACTGTTGGAATGCTGCTGAACTGCATGGCTACATTTTAAAAACAGGCTTAAGTCCCACTTGTTGAGAGGCTTTTGAAGTGTATATATTATGCTGTACATTATTCTCTAGCCACCATGCTTTAAAGATGATGCAGGATTAATTTGCAGTGTTTCTCTTTTCTGGCCTTGACATGAAATCACTACACTGTTGTTTGTCAAATGGACATTGTTCCAGTAGTCTTGTTCTTCAATATTAACATTAAACATCAGTGTGCTCCTTTCTGTCAAATGTGTACGCAAAAAAAACAAAGACTGATACATTTATGGTAGGACATAGGGACGTTTCCTGTTATGAATCTGAAGTGTTGAAAATGCATGTGTGAACAATCTTGTAAAATTCCTGACAATAAGGAATTTGTTTTTGGTTTTAGGAAGGGAAAAGACATACATTTCTGCTGATAGTTTTTCCGAGATTAAATGAGAAACCAAAAATGTACACACCTTATTCTCCCAAAAAATTACTGATACTCCATGAACAATTTGACCTAATATAGAAAATGTACATTTAAACTACAATAATGCGTACAGGGAGTGAAATGTAAGCATTAAAATATGGTACACAGGCTACCCAAAATGCTCTTCTCAAATAAAGACTGAATGAATTACGGTTGCCTTAAAGTACCGCCTAGATAACAGGTCAAAGTTTGTGTAAACACACAGGCTTGCAAAGAAAGATTATGACCACATGCTAACATAAACTGTACATTGTTTTTGTAATTCAATAAAAAATATATTAGCTATATTCCAACAGAAAATGGCACATCATGATTGCTGGTGTTGACTGAACGGAATGCATACCTCCATAGCAGTAGTCAGAAGTTTTAATGTTTATACATATTACTGACCAGATCAATCTATCCCAGCAGACCTGTCTATTCTAGTCTCGATCTCTGACACACAGCATGCCTAGACACCTGCGAATGGCAGTGGAGAACCATCAAGACATTCTCTTCAGAAGGCTCAAAGACACATAAATACATCCATTTCTAAGTTATAATTATAATTATTTTACTTATATTTAAGCATTTCAATCATTTTAATGATCTTCTGATTCCGTCTTGTTTGTAAAGAAAATTACAAATGGCAAAGAGTAAGGAATTCTTCTGGGTAGCAATATCAAGGAATTTCAGCCGGCTGTGGACCAGACATTTTAAATATGGAGAGTAGGCATGCGCCATTAAAATGTATGAATAGCAGTGCTCAGACCTCTCCTGTGGACCCAACGGCCATCTCACAACGCCCGTGAATTAGCTCACCTGAAAAAAGCAGCCGACAAATAGATTCTTTTGTCGACAATGTGTGGCAGCTCTGGGATACATCAAAAACATTGAACATATGGATGGTTACCAGGAGAGGTTTTAATACTACTGTATTAGAGCGGCTTTTTGGAATGAAAGTATTCTCAATTAACTACAATTAGTATTGCAACGTAATGGATTGATTTCTGGAAAAAGTGACTCATTAACAACATCTAAAAGGAAGACACCACTGACTGATTAGCCAACAGTTTTGTTGTTCTTCCATGATTTCTGAGCTCACTGACTGTAGCGGCAACTCCAGCCGGTGTTATAAAGGACAATATGTTGGTTCATATGTTGACACTGTCCTTTCAATAATCACATGCAGTGTCCACAAGGCAAACTACGCAATGAAATTCTCACCACTGATTCTGGCCCAAAAAATAAACATTTCTAAAAACTGCCATTGAAAATAGTGAGATCATGCATAAAATAAAGACCACTGATCACTGTATGCTGAACTTGACAGATGTTTTTCAGGACCCTAGGTGTCACATCCTTCAGTTATGTTGTACCCAAGGTTGCTCTGCAAAGGGTGGTTGTTGCTGCGGGTCACACTATTCTGTGTAGTAAAAAACTGCGGTCTCTGTGAGAAGCAACCCAAAGCTCAGGGCAGAGTTTGTGAGCAGAGGTGAGTGGTTGAAATTCCCAAACAGGCACTTGCGCACCTCTCTATGATCAAATATCCATTTTCACACTCCGCTACAAACTGCTCCATATATTTTTGTGATGTAGCCTGTTACAAAAGCCCTGCTAGCCTTCAAATAAGTGCTTAACATTTTTAACAGCATGTTGTTGGAAGAAATGCTAACAGAGCTCCACCCAGGCTCATGGCTGGACAGTACCAGAATGAAATTGAAGAGGGAAAGATGAATGCTGCTTTAACATTTCCATGCACCCCACATTCCACTCAAGCTGCATTCCATTGTGCCCACATATACACACTGATGTCTTCTTTTTTTAAAGCCATGATTCTCTTGTATTAGAGCTAGATGTGATGTGTGACGTGGTGATAGGACAGTAATTTCTCTTGATTATTCGGTTTGATACCATTTGGCAGGTTTTCCTGACTAGAAGGCCTAGGTTCAATAGCAGGTTTGTTACGGAGTGAATTACATTTCTAGGCTTTTTTGAGAGATTCTGTATATATAAGTGGTTCTTATGCATATAAATTGTTTAAAAATAAAATGTAACGCACTAATATAGCATGACATCACATTGTGAATTTTTTTATAATTAGTGAGGTTGAAGAAAATGCAATAAGTGTTTGTCTACTGTTATTTCTGTTTAATTACATATTTATTTCATATAGGCTACCTAAAGTAGCCTATATGAATGACTTTGACAGTAGGCAATTAAAAGGCCAGTCAGTTGCACACATAACCCTCAATTCCAGTCCACAATCCTCTCAGTACATCTGCCAATGTAAACAGTAAATTATCTGCAATATGGCCCCTTTCAAACATGCTTTGGATGATTCTGTAGGCAAATGCGGCTATAGCAATAGATACAAATTATATACTGAGAAGTAAGCCTACATTTCAGGTTTAATATTTTAGGGAAATTTTAAGTATTTCTATAAATTTACAAGGCAGTACTGTCATTTAGAAACTACAATCAATTATAAAGTGCACATACCATAGAAAATGCCAATTTGGGATTTAGTAGATAGTGGCAGTGTCCAATACTGGTGAGATTTGTTTATAACAGTGTGTAGTGGAAAACTAAAAGCTGCATGTACCATCAGAATTATGAATTATTTTGTGAGCTAGTCATGAATAGGCTGTTACCTAGAGTAGCTTGCAATCGACCTGTTGGAGAACCCTGGTTCTAAAGTTCACAGGGTAGAGAAAACAGTCAAGTATATTTATCTTTTACATGCCAATGCATGCAAACACACAGTGGATAGGACTCATGTTGTTGTCTAACATAATTCTCCTGAGCAGGTTATTATTTTTGTTGTTGTTGAGAGCAGACACTTCTTCATTCCTGACCTTCAAACCAAGCCAAGTTTTAAAGTCGTTGTGACAACTGACCAATGTACATTGTTGGTAAGAGTAGTATCCCTTGATGTTACCCTGGGTATGTTAAGAGACTGGTCATCTCTGGCATTTTCTTCATTGTAGATAATCTGGTCAGTAAATGGAGTTGTATGGAAATGGTTTGGTAAGCCCTTCAGATTCATGGGCATTGAACAAATAAAAACACTGCAGATCTCATTTGTTTTTTACCCAACATACCCCAAACTGATAACCAAACCAAGATTGTCCCAACACCGTTGTTTCTAATGGGTGGCTAGTTAGTCCAAGTGAGGAGAATGTAGAAAAGCGCATCAGCTAAGTCAAGCACACACTATATTTCTGCTGCCCTGCCACTGTGCTTTATCTCCCCATGACGTGAAAATGACAACCTGACACTTGAGATTTACACTTACAGTGGAATATTACACTACGTTAGTTTGTGAATGAATGCTTAAGACAAAACCAATTTTCTGATCTTGTGTAAGACTGGACCCCCCAAGTTACAAGTTGCTTTAATTCGTTTCTAATAATTTGCCTGTTTATTTTAATAGCATTCAAATTGAGTTTTGATCAAACTATTTTACTTTATCATTTGGGTGTAAAAATTAAGATCAAATACCAATATAATAGTAATCAAATATATTTCGAGCTTTAAACAGAATATCAATGCAACTGAAGAACCAAACAAGCAATATTATGACAGGTCAGCCAATTAAAATCTACAAATATTTAAAAACAACATTTGCAGGGGGTGTACTTCTTGCTGCCCTGCATCTAAAGGAATGTATTATCACAAAGACTTCCTAAACAATGCTCTTTTCTAGACCCATTTCCCCACTGCTTATCAAAATATTTCCGACATAGCCAGAAAAAGTTACTTCTGCTGGACTTTGACATACATATGTATTTCTTTTTACATATGCATTTCTTTTTGACCTAGTTTGCAAGCAGACCCTCCCACTCATTAGTGTGCAGATGGGCATCTCCAAACACCTCGTACAACCTTGAAAAATTGGAGGCAAAGGGAGGTCCTATCTAAAACTACATAGGTGTATCTAATAAAGTGGCTGTTGAGCGTCTACCTACTTTTTCGTCTCATGTTAGGTAGCGAAGCCACAGCAGCCATTTTAAAATGAACAAATTATAGTCAACTATCAGGTAACTTGTTCATTTTACGTGATGCATTTGCATAAGTTGACTTCTAAAACTTGCGACTACAATCGCCTATTTCGTATTTGGAATATTGGGAAATCTGAACAACAGTTACATCATATTCTTGAATTAAGGACGTTTCTAAGTCAACCGCGTTTCTGACGGGCAAAGCTGGATGACCTCTATGGAGATGTTTACAGCCAGTTAAATACAGGACACGGCGTTTAAGTCACCTGTCAGTCACACAGACCATTACTGTACAATAATTATCACGTTTCTTATAAAATAGTTGTAAAACAGTATACAGTATGTTAATCTGAATCTGGTTCCAAATTAAATCAATTTTAACCGGTACATTTTTTTATTGTTTGCCAAATATACAATTGCGTCAAGTTTCAACTAAAGTACGGCACAGCAGTTACTGTACTGTGGTGTGGGATTACCCATTGGTGTCAATAAAATATGCAACTGGGGTCTAACTGACGTGATATTCTAACTAAACAAAAGTATGCACTTTAAAACAAAACGGAGACACCCCTCCCCCTAACGAGTTATTACCAATCTTACTAGCTTGTGGGATGTTTGCAATAACACATTAACTACATATAGCCAATTTTGCAAACCAGCTAGCTACAGAGTAGCTACTCGAAAACTGCCAAACGGCATATACAATGGTGCTATGTTATTTAGCTAGTTATTGAACGTTAGCGGCATAACGAAAAAATAAGCAAGTGTATAAGGGAAAAAAGTAAAAGAGCAGATTGTACTAGCTACCGTACCATCCAGCATTTCTAATACAAAAGTAACACTGCAACACACTATCGATTACAACGTAATGCTAGCTGGGTAAGCTAACTAGGTAGCTATTGGCCTAGATATACTGACTATTACCCGCACAGGCCAGGGTGATCAAGGAGCCTTACCCCTCGTGCCAATTTCCCTTCTGTAGCTACATTCTTTTGTCTAGACTGAGTCTAAATAATTGCTGTTGGAAGATATACGTTAACGTCACGAGTTAATCGAACTGAAATCTTTGAAAACAAAATCTTACGGGTAATCCAGTTGTGTCCTAACGCAAGAAGACGAAATCTAAACAACCTTCCATTTTCTCTTCTCCTT
>JACXGJ010001523.1:46398-81786 GCA_016801105.1 Esox niger | reverse complement strand
CCTCCCACAGTCACGTCCTCCACCCTCCCCTCAACCTCCCACAGTCACGTCCTCCACCCTCCCCTCAACCTCCCACAGTCACGTCCTCCACCCACCCCTAAACCTCCCTCAGTTAGATCTTACAAAGCAGGCACAGTGACACTATGGAATATGCCGTAGGCAGGGGTCCCCCACCCTCGACAGCCAGAACAGCATGACTTCTTCCGGTCTGTCATTTAAAATGCACTCTCGCAGTGACACACCAATATCACGGAAATGAAAAGTGCTGTTGGACACGCTGAGTTTAAATCCTCACTGATGAGATGAAACTGGTTATTAAAATGGCCACTGGTGTCAGTCACCCCATGTCAAACCCCTGGGGGAACCATTACACCATGACTAGTTGAAGTATTGGTTTTAACACCATGTCACTGGACGTTATTATCCAGATGTGTCAATTGCCGTGGCAAAGTGGGGGGCTAAGTGGGGGGTGAGCCTGCTATCAGGGCAGATTGGCATGCCACCAACCAGTCTGTACGAACGGCTGATAGAAAGGGAAACTGCTAAGGCAACAGTGTGGAACTGTTGGAGGTTTGGTGAGGTTGTGAGGTGCAGACATCTTAGGATAATATCCTTCTGACTGACAGAGAGAAGGCCATTTCTTACCATATGCACCATCAGGCTCTTTGAACCTACAGTTACTGAGTGGGATGTTGGGATGCAAATCACATTGCTGCTAATCTGATTCAATAAAAGCAAAAATGTGTTTGAAAACAATATTAAATTATGCACAGATCCTTTCCAGGGATGATAAGCCGACCCAATGTAGCAGTGTTCAATCCTGCCATAGTACACAAATCACCACTCTGCTTCATTACATCAGTTTCATACCCTTCCCACGACTGTCAACCCTGAAGAGCCACATAACTGTAAGAACCACAGGAGGCCTGAGACAAGAACGTGCCTGCCTACACACACTCCTGGCAGGGACGTGACCCGTTGGTGGTCCTTAGGTCATCAGTAAACGGAGTCTACGTCAGATGTGGTAATGCCAGCAAGCCTTCCTCAGAGACATATCAGGGCAAAGGTGCAATTTACATTGAGCATGTGTGGCTAAGGTTATTCTTTCAAATAACCGCGCTGACGTCGTAGTTAGTGAGTTTGTGTCCTTTACCAAGACAATCCACTCTGACAGGTGTGGCAGAACAAGAAGCTGATTAAACATCAAAACCATTACACAGGTGCACTTAGTTTTGGGGACAATAAAAGACAACAACCCTGTACAGTAAAATATGCACAGACATCTTTAGGGACAATGAAATTGACAGGCTAACCTGTCACCCAGAGTCAATGCCAGCTCGCGAGCTGCCTCCGATGTCCTTTTTGAGATTTGAGGTTTGTTCATCTGGCCTCCCAACCACAGTCCACATTCAACTGCCCCTGGCCACGACCTCCACAACCGTGTTGGCCTGTGGGATGGTCGGAGACCAGGCCCCCGCTCTGAAAGCTGATAAAGCGGTGGGGTTGCACACCTGATGTATTCCTGCATTAAGTGCAAAAAATCCTGAGTGAAGATCATCCTTACCTGATTGCAGTTTGGCCTTGTAACGGACTTCAGCGGGTAAATGTAAACTTTCAACAGCCACTGGTGCGCAGTAACCACTTTATAATAACACTGAAAACATCAGGGATTTGTGGAATACCAACATACTACAGTTAACAACTGTATCCAGGCGCTTCATGTTGCATCATGCTTAACAAACCATTGCTATGATATACTGGATATACAGTGGGGCAAAAAAGTATTTAGTCAGTTAGTCAGTATTTAGTTAAGTGCTCCCACTTAAAAAGTAATTTTCATTATAGTAGGATTTTTTATCATAGTTGAAGTTTACCTATGATGAAAATTACAGGCCCCTCATCTTTTTAAGTGGGAGAACTTACTTTTTTGCCCCACTGTATACCACAATTTCTTTTGCCTTATGAATTTGTTAAGTATGTCATATTTGATACCAGGCTAGGGGATGTCCTCCTCTGTTCTAAAAACATGGCACTGACTGTAGTGCTTGAAGTCACATGTGGTCTTAACCTACTATATTTCCTAAACCTTTGCACACATCTAGTTCAAGTAGAGACAGACCCCTTATAAAAGTACATTGGATCGTTTTATATACTGAGAAAACACATGCTGGAAAGTACTAAGACTGCAGTCAGAAAGAAGCCTTGGTCAGCTAACAAGTGGAAGCCAAAGGTCAGAAAGCAGTTTTGGCTTCCCTTCAGTACGGATTCACAAGACGCAGTTCCTGGGAACCAGCGTGACAGTGACGTGTTGCCCGTTTGACCGCTAACGGCCAATATCCAGAACCAGCTTCGACAAAGCAGGCAGGAATGCTTGTCGACCAAAGAGGCAGCGACATAAAAGGGAATAATATATCAGGGTTATTTTCTCATGCCACAATAATGAGTGCAACGATCACCTTAGAACATAAAACACAAAACCAGTAGAACATACTGGAAAAACGCGTTAACCTAATGGTTAACGGGAGGAAGGTCACCGAACACGCATTGGTCTAATGTTCTCCTTGCGGGCTCACTACACTCCCTAATGGGAGGACAGTATGTGAAAAGTTCTCATTTCTAACCCGAACATGTTAAGCTAGAGTTCTACACAATTTGGTGTAACTGGGCAGTGGAGTTACACAAGGACACCGTAGCCCCAAGTGTGGCCACGCTTGCACGAATATCTCACGAACACAAGCACTTTACAACACGTGCACCCATACAAACAATCCCCTGCGCATCAGACCACCTCATATATAAAGGAGCAGAGTAGGTAGACTATAGTCCGAAATAGAAGTCCATCTACGAGAGGAAGTGACTTTCTACGACTAAACATCAGCGAAACAGAACTGACAAAGGAGACTTTCGGCCACGATGGTGAAGTTACCCAGCACTTCATTACGCAACATCAATACCACTCCAGATTCTTGCGGATGAACGGTCACAGGACAAAAAGACAGAAATAATCTAACTCAAAAGGTGGACAATTTACGAGAGCAAAAGAAGCTGAGTAGTTATTTTAGGGATGGGATGATGCCATATATTCGTGGCAAGGAAACAAATAGCAGATTTAAATACATCAGGAAAATCGTCTCAATGTTGTAAACGAACATGTTGTCCTTTACGCTCACGCAAATTTATTTTCCAAGCTGTAGCACATATTATATTCAGCAGATTTTTAAGAGTTTGTCCCGCTTCAGTGTTCAGTTTTGGCCATTGAAACAATACTGCGAGAAGCCTACATTATCAGTAACTGAACTGTAACTCTTGACAGCCTACCACCTTGCCTTTTTAAAAACGGATTCCGGAAAATAAGTACACAGTTAGATCCATTGATGAGACAAATCCATGTCAGTAGACTAGCACTTTAACTTCACTTACCCTTTACTTTGACTGAGGGTTTTCCATTTAAGATCAGAAAATTACCCTTCAGTTTCTTTCCTCTGTTTCTAAACCCGACTGGTACAAGGAAAACAAATGAATTAATGAACTACATCCACCTGCTATTGATGGAATGCTGCGCTCAAAATCAATTAAAGCCCCACTGCGTCGCGTCACATCCAATGCAATCTCAAGAATAGCCAGTGTTAGATTTTTTTGTGGTTGAGTCTTATAGTATATTGAACGAATGGGGGGAGGGGGGGGGGTGGTGCTTTTGGATGTCTCCTATTGTAGCCGGGAATCTCCTATTGTAGCCGGGAGAACATCATATTGGCATAGTGTTAAGGGCCACAGTGGGTGACTGACATGCATAGCGTTGCTGTGAGACCTAGAGAAAGCATTAAAAGGGATTGGATTCAACCCAAAATATGAGACTGCTACTAAGGCGTGATTCAACATTTATTTACAAGAGTATTTACATTCAGGAGAAAACATAGAAGACTGACATCAGGAGACATGGGGGGACTGATCAGTTTATTTGCTCCTTTTCCTTTGCGCGCGTCCATACAGTAGATCTCCAACCAGCTCTCTCGTGGCCTTCGTATCCTCGGCATCTGTCAGAAACACAAACAGCGATGATGACCCTTGATCTTTAATGCCTGTCCTCTGGCAGTACACAAGCCCTCTGAAGGACAGGTTCCAGGGGGCGGTTTCTCAGAGGGTAGAGGTGGAGACTTTTGTGGGAGATGCGAATAATAGGAGCACTGCTGTAAATGAATAATAAACCACTGCTGGAAGGATGCATGAGCTCCCCAAATTGCATTCAGTGGGGTGTTTGGAATGCCAGATACTCTGCCCACTAAAGCAGGCTGGTCATGCAGACAAATACATGCAAAGGGCAGAACTAAAAGAAAGCCGTCGGTGCCTACATCTACACATGCCGTCAGAGCCCGTCTTAGCCCTTTGATGGCACTAAGCGAGATGGAGTTAGAGGTTGATGCCATTTTAGACATTTTGTAAGAGGGTGGAGAGAAATGTGTTGCAGCTTTAAATGGGATATCTAAGTTACCAGTATCAACAGAGGGGCCATAATTACTACAAGTTCAGATCGCTAGCTACTAGACATTTAACAGACACTAATCCAGAGCGGACTTCCAGGAGAAATTAGAGCTCACGACCCTGCTCAAGGACAGAATGACAGATGTCTCCCCTTTTCCCAGACTGTGATCACATATAGCAATCTTTCAGTCGCTGGTCAGACATTCTTGTTCAAGTTCAAAGTTCAAGTTCAAACTGGTCAGATATTCTAACCAGCAGCCTAATGACCAAAAATAGAGAGGAGCATTTAACTTAAAACGATAGGTTCGTGTTAACGTCAAGCCATGACTCACAAGTCACAGAGAATACAGACTATTTAAATAAACAGATGCAGAGAAAAGAGAAGTCCCTGGGGAACAGACATGCCTCTGCTCGGGACCCCTCGCTGTTACCTACAGAATGCTGTAAGGAATCATCATGTTTTCTCACACAGACAGTAAACAGACTGCAGAAGCACTTTGTTCACTCACTTCCTTGTAAACATGCCATGACTCATACCTCTGTTTCAGTCTATAGAATCACCCAACGAATTCTCTTGACATTTGTGTTGGGTGGGCCAATGTGTACCAGTGCGCACACATGCACGCCCGCACGCACGCACACAAGTTTGAACAACAAACCTCACGGGGACCAGAAAATGTCATGCTCCCTTGCCCTAATCTTAAACTTAACCCTAACCTCAATAAAGTAACATTTATGCCTAAACTTTACCTAGGTGTAATACCTAACCTTAACCCTAAACTTAACCAACAGTGAAAACCCCAATTCTAAAATTAATTGTACATTTGACCCTAAACTTAAACCCTGAGCCAGAAATTGACTTTTGCCTCATGGGACCGGCAAAAGGTCCCCATGAGTCCAATTTCTTCTGGTTTTACTATGCTCATTGGGACCCCATGAGTATAGTTAGACCTAAACACACACACACACACACACACCAGCCATATGGACTACCTTGATCTAGCTTCAGGATATTTGTCTGTCACTCTTTTTCTCTTTAATATCTACTCCTATTCCAACATCTCCTTTCCCTCCCCCTCTCCACTTCTATTACTGCATCTCAGCTCACACCGTGGCTCTCCCCTCCCTCACCCATTTCTCTGCCCCAGCCCTATGTGACCACTGCATCCATGGCCAGTTAGATAAGTTCTCCAAAATCAAAGAGGGGAGCAGCGGGACTTCAATAATTAACACACTCCAGGAATAGGAAGCCACTCGGCTTAGCTGCACCTAGGACATCTGTCATGATTTCCGTTAAAAACTAAATGAAGCCGAGCTGAAATAGATATCTGCAGACTAAACTTAAAAATGACAAAACCATTTAAAAAGTATACCGTTCAAGCATTTAAGCAGTCTGAGCTGAACTGATCCGGGATCCTTTCAAGACTTTAATTGAGGCTTAATTATCTTTTCTCCAGGCAAAACTGGTTTGTCTGTTAGTCCTCCATTATGCAGTCTATACAGGGCAGCACCCTGCCTGTGCCGTTGTCATGACATGGCAGTGTTATCAACACAAATATATAAAATAATATCAAAACATTATAGAAACAGTCAGTGTCAAGTAACTGGGCCATCTGTCTAAACACAGCAGGTCCTGGTTCCTACAGAGAACCACGTCACATTCACACAGTGACAACATGCAACAAAACAGACAGACATGCAGCTCGCTTAAAGCAGACTGTGTCCGTGCATTGATATATTGACCATGGAGAAGAAAGACAGAATGGATGCAGAGTATTTGTAGTTATGACCGGTCTGCCCTGTATACATCCGCCCACATAACACCGATTTAGAATGTATGTTCCCCTCTCTGTCCCTCTGTCTGTGGGCACACAATTGTTTTTGTGATTTGTGGATCTGGGTAACCCTCTGACAGTGTTTCTAGCCTACAGAGTGATAATTCCCCACGATTAGAGACACCGAGGTAGAGAAAAATAGCGAGATGGAGAAAGAGCAAGGCCCTCCGCGACAGGGGACTGCATCTGTGGATGCAACAGGCCACCCACCAAAGAAAGGCTTCAGAAAAGAAATTCAAATACTCAGCTTCATTCCATATGTTCATAGATATTAACACTGCATGATTCAAAATCTGTAAATAATGTAAATCATTAAAAAATATAAATAAAAGGGAACATTTTAATAGCGCATTTAAGTAAATTCCTCATAACAACCAATAAAGTTGCCAAGCTACAACATTTACAGGGTTCACTGCCCAATATTCTCTATGCCAAAAGTCTCTCCTTAAAGTCATCCATCTGTCAATATAGCTTGAAAACATATAGGAGAAGAGGGACTTACCGCTCTTAATGTTTTTCATAATTTTTATTTTTTACAGACCCAATCAGAGGTTTCCTATGGGGGTCCTGTAAAAAAAGTCTGGAAATGTACATGTTCACTGTATCAAGTCTGCCTGCTGATAAGAGCATCTGCATAATGACTGAAATGTGAATGTATAAGGTCATCAGGATCAGCGAAGGCCAGCTGAAGTATTACATGAGACAATGCAAGGAGGAAGTGAACAGCGGACCCAGTTCATTTTGCGTGTGTGATCACTGAGCAGCACATTGTTCCTGCATTACTAGAGATTATCCAGTCACACATCTGAACAGCTTAGCCTGCTGTTGGGGACAGGCTTTACATCCACTTGTTCTTAAAGGACTTTGCAATCCATTTCTATCACAGTCTGTGGCAGTTTACCTGAACACAGTACGGTGTTGGTGTGGCAGGGAAGGTGAGTCGTCGGGGAGACAGAGAGTCAGTGCCTTGTGGTGTGGCTAGTTAAGCCACATGACTGACCCATCTGATTTTGTGGTCTAATTAAATTACATTGAAGATTATTTTAGCATTTTAACCTACTTATTTCTAACCACTCGCCGGCTCTCTGGTAAAGGGCCTTGGGATGAGGTTAAACCTATATCCTTGACATGGTTTGGAGTGTACAGTAAGTAGCTTTTAAGTTGACTTTGTCGTCCGACTCACCCACTCCCAGTTGCTCCAGCCGGGCCTTGAACTCCGGCCGCTCCTCCAGGACTCTGAGTAGGTGAGTGGGCTCCATGCGCTCCAATTCCACCCTCCAGTACACATAGATCTTGTGGTTGAAGCTAACATACACCAGACAGGGGCTGTTCTTTCCATCCTTACAGGCATACTGCCCTGCAAAACACACACAAGCATATATACTGACATAATCATCTATAAACAAAGGCCCTGAGAAACACAGGCCATGTTCATTCCAGTTGAACAAACGTGCGGTGACAATAGGAAACGCTCTAAAACGGGACTATTAAATACAAAAGACTCGCTTTGTCGGCTTTTCGCCTGGATCTCTGCACCGCAACTTCTAGTACTGAATAACAGTATGCTGTTCCGGGTGGCTGAACAAGGCCAATGGACCCGCGTTGCCGACGGTGATGATACGGAGCAAACGCACTAACAAGACCACCGAGACGACACACTGAGGGCCACTATGACCCACGTTTGGGGTCATCTTCAACAACATTTTAAACCATCTTCTATTTTCCCTGAATGTACAGGTTCCAGGGATGACTAGGGGCTGGGTTTTTATTTCAGATTAGGACACATGATTAGTAAAAACTCTTGTCAATATGATAGAAATTGTTCACACAATGATAACGTGGTATAGCAGTACACAGTACGCGCCAGTGTAAGCTTATTCTCTTGCCCATTTCTTAAATCCTCTCACTAATGATACAATTATCTGTCTGCTCTCTGGAGAAACAGGAGATAGCATCTGACTGAAAGAGAGGGAGAGGGAGACAGGGGGAGAGTGAGAGGGAGATAGAGAGAAGTAGAACCCAGTTAATGTGAGCCCGAAGTCCAACACTGCCATCTATTGGTGACATGAGCTGTAAACGTCAATGCTACCATCAATGATATTGCCTGTATAGGTTGTTTAGCCACAGTCACAGAAAAAAACATCAGACAGTTACATGGGGTTCAGTATAAGCTCTAACCTGCACAGAAAGCATTGACATTCTCATCAAACTGAAAGCGGACCACCATGCGGTTGTGGTCAATTATGTAGGTCTGACCATCCCAGGCACACGCCACTACCTCCTCTCTGCCGTCGCCCTGAAGACAGAGTCACAGAGTCAAAAGAAAATCAACAGAGGAAACGATCAGGGAGAACCGAGACCATGTGGACTCACAGTAACATCCAGCTTCTGAAGAGCGAACAGCTGATGATCCACCTGGACTGACCACATCAATTGCTCAGAGCTGTCCATCAGTTTGAGGGTGCCTGGAAAAAAATACAAACGCATATCAGTGACAAAACAATACCGGAAGTAGGATCAGCTTAAATGTTGCCAATAAAGAGCATATATACTTCTGTTATTGGATAGTTTCTAAACCCCTTTACATCAATTTTAAACTCTGCTCTATTGCCTCATTACCTTAATTCGTTTTTTCCTTCCCACTCACCAGATTGAACTGGAGAAAACCAGAAAACCAGTCTAAACACCCACTCCACCAGTAAACAGCCCATTGCTGACTAGTTACTCCAAATCCCCTGCTGTGCAAAGAGAGGCCCAGTTTTCCCAGTAATTCATAACAATATCCTGTCCTTTTGCACTCTCTCTCCCAGGGGTCCTTAACCTGCCTAACGGAATCACCTGCCGAAACAGCCGGGAACTCGAGTCGAGAATTTAACCACAGATGGAACGCCCGATTTTTGATTGATGACAGAGTTTATTTAAATATGTTATTTCCTGATGATCGAAACGAACTCTGAAGTGCTTTGTTTATTTACAACCAAAACCGCATAGCACTTCAACCGCTGGGCCTGTAAACTTTATTCAAAACCATCTCTGTACACCGATCTCTGCTAAAATACCAATGACCTCTGAGTCAAAAATCTAATACTTTGAATTGTTAATTTTAACAGCAACTTTCTTTTGATGCAGCACCTGTTATCCAGAACAATTATCAAAAAACCCAGCTGAATTACAATATCTTTACGTTTCAATTATTCCCTCAGCATAATTCCTTGCACGTTGATCCTAATTGGGTCACACAAGCATGTCAAGCTCCTTCTTGGGGCGCTAAATCAGCATATCTGTGACTGGGCCCCTCTCTAGTAAGATAATCCTATTGGTTCTCCCCACCCTGCTAGTCTTTCCAACAACACGCCGGCCCTCAGAGGTGTTGACGCTCACCACCCACAACACCCACCACAGTCTGCATGCCTCTGGTGTAGAGTGGCCTTGTTAGGAAGCATTAATGCAAAAGCGCAGTGCTAGATAAGCTGTTCGGCACAGAATTTCCACAACCATGAGTCTTATAAAAGTGTAGACCATGAATCTGCTCATCATCACTACATGAAGGACATGCATATCAGCAGAGCGGAAGCAATTTTTGTGATTTTTTCGCTGAGCTCTTTGTAGTTGTGGTTTAGCTGATGATCTCATGAAATTATAAACGGCTCAGTAAACATAGCACAATTAGATCCATACAGGATAGAGGAGACGTGGGTTTGCTCACTCCAACCCAAGTGCAGCTACTGGAAAATGTAGGCAAAAGCTCATTCAAATATTTTGGGGCCATGTTTGAAGTAACCCTGATTTATGTCGTTAAGTAAAACAATTACACAAAATAATAAATGTGGACACCACTTAATAGTGGGTGTTAGTGGTGTATACAGTATGTGGGTTTATTGTGCTTATGGTATGTATAGCTTATAGAAACAGTGACACTATGGGGCCACCAAGCTAAATAGTCAATGCTTGACTTGGGCCGGAACGGTCCGGAACACCTTATTTTAAGCAAACAGTGTTCTGGTTCTTTTTACAGGCAAAAGGGCAAGCCTTATTAACACATATATTTTGATGAACATAGTCTAATATGCGATTTGGCAGTTCCGGCACTTATATTATCCCAAGTCAAGTGCTGTAAATAAAATACATGAACTTGTTTTCTGGTCCACACTCAAGCAGTGGATGGCTGTAATGGACCATTAAACCAACCGCCAACTAAATGCCAGAAAACAAGAACTGTCATCAGATATACTTGCATCTCTGTCTGTCCCCTGCACCATCTTGGTTCTGTGATGGGTCTGCTCTCTATGTGTTAGTATCCATAGTAACAGCACTGCCTCACAGTGCTCAGAAGAGAGACAGACCGAGAGAGAGAGAGAGAGAGACAGACAGACAGACCGAGAGAGAGAGAGAGACCGACAGACAGACCGAGAGAGAGAGAGAGAGAGAGAGAGACCGAGAGAGAGAGACCGAGAGAGAGAGAGACCGAGAGAGAGAGACCGAGAGAGAGAGACCGAGAGAGAGAGAGACTGACAGACCAAGAGAGAGAGAAAAAGACAGACAGACAGACAGAGAGAGAGACAGACAGACAGACACAGACACACAGACAGAGGCACACAGAGAGAGACACACAGAGAGAGACACACAGAGAGAGACACACAGAGAGAGACACACAGACAGAGGGACAGAGAGCTTTTGGTCCAAGCACTGTAGACAACATGGTTACAGACATGGACCCTTTTCTCTCAGCTCCTTCACTGTTTTGCCACTAATCTCTTTACCTGATCACAGCCAAATTACCTTGTTCTTTACAAGACTAGAAATACTCCAGACACATCCACACATTCAACAAATACAGCATCAAAAAATCATTGAGACGGGCCCACAACAGCACCGAAGAATACAAGAAAGCAATCAGTAACACAAAAATCCAAACAACGCTAGAAAACTTTCTGAATACCACATACACCCACAGTTAAAAAGGGGTCAAACTGGCCATTAACAACACCAACACTATATTCAGGCAAATAGCAAAAACTGCAAAGCTAAAGCTGATATCCAACAAACCCCCTCAAAAAAGTACAGATGACAAGTGGTTTGAGGGAGATTGTAAAACTATCCAAAGAAAATAAATCAAATCAAAAGCACAGAAACCCAGGCAACATAGCACTACACATTTTTTAAGTAATCATCCGACTCCGACACATAGAGGGACACACAGAGAGAGGGACACACAAACACAGAGACAGACAGAGAGATAGAGGGACACACAGAGAGAGGGACACACAGACACAGAGACAGACAGAGAGATAGAGGGACACACAGAGAGAGGGACACACAGACACAGAGACAGACAGAGAGATAGAGGGACACACAGACAGACAGAGAGATAGAGGGACACACAGAGAGAGGGACACAGACAGAGGGACACACACACAGAGCTGTTTGGTTGCTACCTTCCATTACTTTACACTCACCTAACTCATGGAATACATGTCATTTTGATCAAATTATGTGGTGTTGCATGAGGTGCGCCATGGTTCATGAGGTGCGCCATGGTTCATGAGGCGCGCCATGGTTCATGAGGCGCGCCATGGTTCATGAGGCGCGCCATGGTTCATGAGGCGCGCCATGGTTCATGAGGCGCGCCATGGTTCATGAGGCGCCCCATGGTTCATGAGGCGCCCCATGGTTCATGAGGCGCCCCAAGGTTCGTGAGATGCCCCAAGGTTCGTGAGGTGCGCCATGGAAGTCTTTCAGGCACTGTAATGTTGTTATTATGGTAATATATAATGTACAGCGTACAATCAGAAATGGCTCAAATTAAGAATTAATTCAATTTGCAACATTTGAGCAATATTTTATATCCAGAAACGAAACTGTCGTGACCTGACCCTGAGCAGATTTAATGTCAGATTCTTTTAGGCAGGGGTCAGGTAGAGGAGCCTTGTTTCCTTGTGCCACCTAGTGGTGGATTAGGGATTTACATTTATTATGATAGGTGGAGCAGAACAATCAAGCATTTTTGTTGTCGGATTTACCTTTAGTCTTACCCACCTTATAAAAGAGGTTGTCCAACAGAGAACTTGACAAACCTCAGACTAGCCTGTGCTTATCAATAATATGTATTGTAGCAACTTTGCTCGCTATGGACACAGCTCCATGAAATGCACAAATGATCGGTCTGCATCTCTGCTTGTCTCACAGCTAAAATTCATTATATTTGTACAACAAGTAGGCATCTGTTTCAAGCTAATCCCCCAGCAATCAAGAGAAAGACCTCTCCCGAACCCATGGGTGGAAAATCCTGCCGCAGTTACCAAGAAAGGTATTTTTCAAGAGCAACTGAGAAGAAAAGTTCTGAGTGTCCCGTGGCAATGAGCAAAGGGTTCTGTGAGGCTTTGCTACAACGTTCTCATGATTCTTACCATCCAGAGTGCAGAGGGCAAACAGGCCACATTTAGAGGGGTCGCCTTTGGAGCCTCGGCTGATACTGCCGATGAGATGGGTGGAGACGTTCTTGTTGTGGATCCGGCCGGTGGTGAGATGCAGAATGACATCTCTAGACGGTCCCTCGCTGAGAACAGAAACACGACCTGAACCAGGACTCTTTGCCCATCATTAGACAACCGACACTCCACAACTACTGGACATCTGAGGTAATGTATGTCCAGTGCTTCATACCTGCCAGGAGTGGGTGGGGCCTCCTCCCCGGGACCGGCCTCCATGGAGCCCTGGCGTGTCCAGGTGCACAGCAGGATGGCATAGCCACAGCCAGGCTGAGACACCATGAGCTCAGGAAGTCCCTCAGGGCCTGGGTTTACTGACAGGCTGTCCACCTGTCACAGGTGAGAAACAGTAGGCTACAGCTGGAGTCAATCCAAATCTCTGAATATTAAGCTAAATGAAAAAGAAATGAACTCATGTGGTGAATAGAGGTAATAACAACATTCATCCAATGTTCAAATCTAACAAAATTATACCCCCCACCCCCAGCAAATAACTCTGCTGTTGACAGTTTCCAAGCCTGTGGACAGAATGTTAATGCATCAAATGCATGTAATAAGACCACATATCCTGCAGTAAGCCAGAAGGGTCATGATTGTTTCTAGTCACATGGTTTAAAGAATTTGTTTTATATTAGCCTTTATATTAATCTATGGACAAAACTAGGATTCCTTTTGAATTTAGTTCTAGTAAGACACCATTCTGGCCATAGGTTTACAAACCCACCTGTCCCTCCAGAAGCCACTTCTTCAGCAGGACCAGCTGTCCAGAGCCCGGGTCTAAAGAGTCGGTTGGCTCCTCCCACCGGAACGCTCTCACCACACGGTCGGTATAACCCACCACTAGCTCACTGCGCCCATCACCATCTGCCAAGTTAATACGCACAAGGTTGACAGTTTGATGAAAGTATTGAAGGCATCCAGATCTAAAGCAAAATGATTGCAAAACAACGGTTACCTATGTCACTTATGAGGATGACTTTGGTGTTAGCAGGTATGTGCTGAGTGAAGAAGGGCTTCTGGTCATCAGAGAACAGCGCCTCCTGCTGGCTGGATGAGTCTGCCTTGACCGCAGCAACGGCGGACAGGTCAAACAGGTGAAACCACCCCTCTGCCCCCACTCCAACTACAAAGTTCTGATGGTCAAGTAACAGCAATGAATAGTTAGTTAATGGATCTAAGGTGAAAAACACAAATATTCCTAGGGTAACTGGAGGACCAAAGATGCAGTAAAAAGGTCAACGGAAAGCAGGATGCTGTGACATTTTTTCAAATCCTATCTAGCTAACAGGATAGACAGTATTGTAATTGAAGTCAAATTAAGCAACTGCAAGTCAAATTTTGACGCATAAGAATTTGAAGAAATTAGTGCTAAATGCTTATACATCTTGTAGCATTAACTAGAATGCAGAAACCAGTGGTGGCATTCAAAGTGCTTGCTGTTCTTTCAAAATAACTAGGAACTCAATAAAAGCTTAAAATCTTGATGTCAGTGAACTTCAGGGGACAAAAAAAATATTTTCGTTTAGAATTAGATGAATTCTGTAATCCTATTTTTGGTATCAGATTCATCGGGCTGAAAAACGTTTTAATTGAACATTCAGACATTATCTGTCGGATCCAAGTGCCAGGATCACTGTATCCACTAAATGGGATAGATTAATTGGATCTACCAGGCTACTTACAGGCCATTGAACCAATACATTAACTGTCTGTATGCCCTGCACTCTGATCTACACATTAGGGCACTAATGTGCAATAATGTACACACCCAAACCCTTCAAGACAAAAGTCCTTCACACCCTACTCTCACACATTTCCATTATTTTGGCCAAGTACCATTCACATCTTAATTGCATCTACGCAGTTGTGTACGCTCACCCTTCCTTTATTGCAGATATCTCCAACACCAACGCAGGTGAGCTAGAATAAAAAAAATAGAATCACTAAATATTTTTGTAAATAAAAAAATAAAAATTCATTAGAAAACAGATGTGCAGACAGTAGTTTAAATTCCCTCTCTTGAGCGCTAAAGTTATACTTAAAGGTGGAGACATTTGTTCTGTGGAAACATTTAACTTACCATGCCTCTACAGGTTCTTGTCATATAAGGCTTGGAGTCATCGTTCTTGAATACATGCAGCTTTCCACTGGTGTCACCCACAATAATTTCATTAAGCTGTTAAATTTAAGGAGTGGAAAAATACATGTTATGGCATTAACAATATCCATGTGGACGCTCCTATCGAGACTGGAAATAATTGAATAACTAAACCAAGTCTGTCAGTCAATTGAGATCAATTCTTACGCTCACGAAGGGCGCACGAAGGTGTCAGAGACCCCGTATATATTGAGTCCTTCAATAGCCGTACATGCCACTATTCAACAAAATAATGGAAAAATTACCCCAAGGAAAAAAATTTACAAGTGGATCGAAATGTGCGTTATGACATCTGAGCCATTATCTTTTATGCTGAAATTTGGGTTGGTGAAATAACTGCCTAAATGTACAGGATGTATTCTAGCTATAGGACAGTAGGATAAAATATGGACAAGGAATGTAAATATATAGTCTAGCTGCTGACCATACCGAGTCATTGTCCGCATCTCCAATACAAATTGCATGAGGAAAAAGGGTTCCAGTGAAATCCAAACTAACACGCTGAACATAACTCAAGGACCGCATATCACCCGAAAAAGCAAAGAACTACACAGTACCAACAGCTAAATTTGACAATACCAAATGGATGTACGCCTTCCGAAGGGCAATTTACTGAAATGCCAACACTATATCTGTGTCAAACACTTCAGTTAACTGTTCCATCTGCGTTCAAATGGGCTTGTTCACATTAATGAAGCATTAGCAAGTAGAGAATGCTCTTATGAACCTGTGCCAATGGCAGACATGCCTAGTTTCGACACTTCCGGAAATAAAGCGCACGTGACAAAAATAGTACGGAAAGTCTTTTTAGACAAGTTTCGTGCGTTATATTTAGAATCGTCATTACTTTGAAATATTCAATACAGATGTTTTTGACAGTTGAAGAACGAATAAAACAGCCATCTCGAACTACTAGTATTGTCGCAGTATCCCTGAATTTGTATTTCAACTCAAATACTGAATCCCACCGCACCGAAATTACATTTGTTTCATCATATAATAACTGCCTACACATGTATAAATCCAGTGTTTCCTGTTAGTGTAAATTATCAACTGAGATTGTAGTAACTCAACAAAAATAACATGAGACCGATATGGGCATTGAAAACAAACGTGAAACTACTGCTTACAGGCTACCATGGCTAAAAAGAAGTATAAGTGCGCCATCATGCCATCATGTAGCAACTCATCAGGTTGCACCGTCAATCCTCTAGAGGGTGCTGCAGTAAAAGACATCTCCAAATATGTCTCTCGTATACAGTACATGGGCCAACTGTCTAGGTGCCCACGTCCCTGACCTATAATGTGAATCATAGACTAGATATTTGTTCAGCATAGATATCAGTATACCTGTGTAGTATATTAGGCCATCAACTCTTTTGACAGTTCATTAGTTGTACTTCATACACTCTCAGAAATAGGTGTAAGTTCAATAAACACTGTAGATAGTTACTGCAGCAGAACAACTCGTTTCAGTTGTGCGTGTGTGTGTGTGTGTGTGTGTGTGTGTGTGTGTGTGTTTAAACAAAGGACAGAACAGGTAGTCACCACCCATTAAACAGCTGCCTGTCACTAGCCACCAACAGGGCTGAAGGGCTCTTCACTTGTACTAGACTGATTTTTAAATTAACATTCAGTTAAACATCTATTCAATAGTTAAGTTAGGGCGAAGATACCGTGTGATGGAGGTTTTATTTCAATTCAATAAAGATGTTATTTACAAGCCTCAAATGAATTAAATGCACCATTTTCTTTTACTCAGAAAACGTATTAAATGGTCAAATATGTTCTGAACTTTTAGAGGCACATCATGAGCCTGTGAAGCTTTAATGGATGTCAGAGGTATGTTGGCTAACGTTACCGGATGTGTGCGATGGCTATTTAAATGAAACGTAACCACGAATTAACCTCCTGTTGCTCTTGGATAATGTACCCTTTTCATGTTGAGGTAAGATCACGTTGAAAAGAGTACAATTATATTTTGAAGTGATTAATCAAGATTTTGGGAATGACACCGGATTTGTCTATGCACTAATGTCGTACTATATATTATGAGTGTCCCTATAGAATCTTCTATCAAAGATAATCCTATTAATAGTTCGGCACTTCACAGATCATGTAACTGAACATAGACCACATTATTGAAAGTGTTTTCATTTACACATACTTTAATTACATTTGAAAATGTCAAATTAAACAGACTGCTCTCACACGAACATAATATTTAAAAAACAATAATAAAAACATGAACAACATTGCAATTTAGTTTTAACAGCTAACAAATTGAAAATTAATCCCGAATATCACACACGGATTATTTTCACGACAATTGGACCCTTACGAGTTTTGTTTTATATCTCAGTGGACCCCAAAGCAGGAGAAAGACAGAGGTGTTTCAATAGAGACTCGGGCGCCCAGATGCCATATTAATTATTACACTCAGCTATGAGTGAAACCGCTCGAATAGAGTGAGCGCTCTGCCTGCCTCTGGAAGATCTGCAGGAGAAAAAGTCTTTACAAAGCGCTAATTGGACTCTGGAACCGCACTGACAGTGCATGGTAGATAGGTTTCAGAAAGCCTGGCGATGGCGAGGGGGCTGGGGGGAACTGAATAGAACCCACGCTTCTTTTCTAAACTCTCTTGCTGTGCCATAAAGGGGAGGCAAAAGAATGAGAAAAGTTGGTGGGGGCTGTGTTCTTCAATGCCGGCTTGATCTTGAATGCCACAGCCAACACAGTAAAATTGCACAATTTATTACAACCCCCTCCACTAAAAGACAGACGCGCACGCATGCACACATACATCCATACGCACACACGCACACACATCCCTATAAGTGGAGTCGGTTGGTTTTGTTCTGTTTTGTTCTGAGTGAAAGACGTTCTATTATGCTGCTTTTTAAAAGAAACAAAAAATCGTCGAAATAGGCCTACACTGTGTCGAGTCTACTGTAACAAAATAGGGTGTATCAAATCATAGACAAAACATTCTCGAATGCGTGCATCTTATGGCTCCTCCACAGATTTACCCTTCTGTTCCGCCTCTCAGATGGTGATGATTAGTTCTAATGAAAGTGGAAAATTCGCCTCTGCTGGACAGAGATCTATTATTCGATAGACGAAGCATTCAAATCTGGTTTTAAAAGTGTTAACAATAAACTATGGGTCATCCAAGACTGCCGGATCTTCCTGCGTCAGACTGAGGGTTGGTTGCATCTCCATACAATTTACAAGCATTATACGTCACTATCCTTGTGAAACATACAGACAAATAAGCACATCTTGATATCTTTGACAAAAATAGGTATTAGTCAACTCGCATTCAAAGTCCGACGGAGTTTAAGAGCTTTCAGCACTACTTTTCGGTCCACTATGCAAGGATTTCTACTCGTAAGAATTGCACGCTAGGCCGGATTGTAGGTTATTTTTAAAATGATATTCAATTATAAACATTTCCAAAAGATTTGTATTTTGCAAGAAAGGGGAGCGAAACATTTGATAAACTTTACTTAGAATATGCTATTTCTTCGACCTTTTCTCTTTTAATAAATATTGATGAACAAAACACATATTCGCAATGAAACAATTACATATTGCTCGTAGGGTGTATTTCGGAACCAACTATATTTTATGCATTTTAGACGAGGAAAATTCTGGTACGTATGCATGTTCAAGCAGATGGTAAGTTTCAGGTTTAAATAAGAAGTTATCATCTGAATCGTGGAAAATATCATCAATAAAACGTGCATTATGTTATTTCTCACAACTCAAGTCATGGAAGAAGTCTGCATGTTGCAACCAGTTGTGCTTTGGCGACTGTTTGTTCAGTGGTTCAAGTGGCACGCGTCCGGCGTACGCAATGCAACAGCACAGGAGCCAAGGCGAATACAACTAGCGCGAGGAGGAGGCGTGGTCAGGTCCAGCGCGTGGGGCTGCCAGTGTATTGAAAAGCCCGGCTACTTGCGTTTCTCAGGAGTCAGTACAGCCGGAGGAGTGTGCTAGGCAGAAGTCCACAAGACTGCCCATTAAACAAGGCTAAAGCGAGCATTGAGCCACACGTGAACGCCACGAGCAAGACGCACTGCCACCAATCAATCCAAAGAATAACTTTGTGATTCTCTGCAAATCTGTTTCTTTTTCACTCCTTGCCAATGGACATCACAGCCAAGATGGAAATAAATGTGAACCAGCAGCAGTTCATGGCGCCAGCCTGCTTTTTTGCTGCCACAGCGCAGAGTATCCAGCTCAGCCCGACCAGCAGCCAGGGTAGCGGCAAGTCAGCATCCAAGGTGAAAAGACAACGCTCATCCTCGCCGGAATTGCTAAGATGCAAGAGGAGGCTCAACTTTGCCGGCTTTGGGTACAGCCTGCCACAGCAGCAACCGCACACAGTGGCGCGACGAAACGAGAGGGAGCGCAACAGAGTGAAACTTGTCAACAACGGCTTCGCCACTCTCCGGGAACATGTCCCCAATGGCGCTGCCAACAAGAAGATGAGCAAAGTGGAAACGTTACGGTCGGCGGTGGAGTACATTCGCGCACTGCAGCAACTTTTGGATGAGCACGACGCCGTGAGTGCAGCGTTTCAGTCTGGAGTCTTGTCGCCTAACAATTACCCCAATGAGATGAACTCCATGGCTGGCTCTCCAGTGTCCTCCTACTCGTCGGATGAGGGGTCCTACGACCCTCTCAGTCCTGAAGAGCAGGAACTCCTGGACTTCACAAACTGGTTCTGAGCATCTGTAAAGGTAGGCATTAATTGGCTAATTGATAATAGGCACTTATTTGATTAATCTATTTAGCATCTTAATCATTTTTATTTGCATTCTGATTCTCCAGATCATATGAAAATAATTAACGTCTTGTCTTTTTCTTAAAGAAATATGGATCAATTGAATGACGTATACTCGTATGCGCTCCGGAGGGTCTCAGATGAGCTCGCGTCCTCCAGAACAAGATGCACTGAGCTGGCGCTCTGCTCCAGTAGTTTACTGCCTGGTCCAGCTATGTGGCATTGAAAACGAAGAAACTGCGGACATGCAGGCCCGTGTTCAGCCATGCGCCAAAGGACTATAAAGAAGACGGTCCGACAGCGTGGGAATCCAACTTCTCAGAGCATTTGCCCATAAAAACATTATTTTTTCAAAAACGACTTACAACATTATAGCACATAAAACATTATTTAAAATGTTGTTCTCAAACTATGCTAAATCTAATCAAAGAACATCAACCCTTCTTTGTAAACTCCTGTGACATTTAGTTCTAAAATGCTTCCAACGTGGGGATTTTATTATATTAAATTCTATATCAAACATGTTTTTGAAATATATTAAGATATTTTTGTATGTAAAGAGATTTTAGATGTTTTGTACACATTCTTTTGTACATATTTATATTGATACGTTGCTTATTACCTCTTGCATATTTTAGACTTGTAGTCTATAATGCTCTGCAGCTGGCTATTCTGTGTATGGTCATTGGTTGATGAGGTTTCGAGAAGGGGTTTGACACTCCGACATTTTAATTTAGCACCAATGTGTCTTATTTAATAGGAAATACATGTTATTGTACATGGAGTTCGATGATCAAAGGTTATGCAGCTATTGTCCAAACAGAGCACAACTGCCATGCATTGTCTCTTTATACTGCCAGCTCTACACTGCCTTTACTTATACCATGTTGGTTGAAAAAAAGAAAAGCATATAACCATATTTTCTACATTCTCTCATAATAAAACGTTTCTAAAGAATTTTCCTTTGTACCTCAAACTTTTTACCGTTTGTACGTTACATTCATATTTAAGTGTGTTTTTGAAAGGGTATTGTGACGGGAGACCGGGTATAAATGAGACGGGATGGAATCCAACCCGTTAATGGCATATAACATTTTAATGAAAATGTAACGCATTTTACGCACCGTTCCAAGCATCTCCAAATGGGTAAAAACGCTCAATTCTGAAATAAAAGTGTGAACATAAAGTAATGCAACGATTAATTAGATTCCTTAAACACTTCATTGTCGTGTATCACAAAAACACCGAATGGTTTGTTTATATACATCTCCTAAGTCGTTAGGTTAGCAAAGACGTGTCATGAATATTGGAGCGTTAATGTTGCTTGGAGATTCTGTAGCGCCCAAGCTCAATACTGCCGCTAGCAAGCGCGTGCTTATGAGTGGAAAAATAAGATGCAGCCCAACACAAGATACTACTTGAAAGTTCCAGTTGTTATAATTGCGTTAGTTCTTACAGGAGCGTTTAAATCTTACATTGATTACAATTTGCTTGTTATATACACCATACAGAAGTTGGCATCGTGTATGCTCTAGACCTTTCAGTTCATTTTCCTTATTTTAAAAACTATTACACAATGGATATAGAAATCAATTAAATCTTTAAGATCAAAGTATGGATATTTAAGGTGTAAGCCTAGCTATCTAATCTATTAGGCCACGAAGCATCAGGATTGACAGGTATGGACGCGTTTACTCCGACGCGCGTGCCTAGTTTAATGAGTGAATGAGGTTGTATAGTGGTGGAGTGCGAACAGCGCATTGAATTGGCTGATGGCGTGTGCCTTCTGACAGCAGCGTGCGACGAAGCACTCAACAAATGCCCTTGGGAAGAAAAGTTTGGCTCAATATAAGCCATGTTTCATGCACGCTGTCAGGGAGAATGTCATCGAACAGTGCCAGGTATCTTGATCTGAAAGTGTTATTGCTTGGCATTTATTAACCTGTGATTTTACCACAATTCTATTTAGCATTCCATGACAGAAATTAACTGCATCGCTCATGTTTCATTAACGATTTATTCGATTAATATTTTTGTGATTTAAACAAACACATCTTCCAGGGCAGGGCTTCTGTAGGTCTACATATCATTTTAGTAGAGCTTATTGAAAAAGAAAAGCCTCAACGCCATTGGTGAGGCGGACACAAAAAAGAAATGGAATTTAAATCTAGGGGATGTAGTGGCTCTGGGTTTTCGTAGCCACATCCATTTTGCCAACGGAGAATATTTTTCATTTTAAAAAGTTTGCTTACATTTTACCGTTTGCCATTTAATGGAAAAATAATAAAAGACATGTCACTTGGGACGCTGCATAAAATGCAAAAAACAAAATGCAATGATGTGCAAAACATTTATCCCTCTGTTTTATTGAAAATAGTCCAAAGACAACATAACATTTTGAAACAGAAATATTAGTGTTTTTGGAAATATACCTGTTTGTTTTGAATTTGAGGCCAGCAACATGCTTAAAACAACAGGGCATGTTTACCACTGTGGTACATCAGCTCCTTTTAGCAATACTCGGCAAGCGTTTGGGAATTAAGGAGAAGCAGTAGTTTTGAAAGTTGAAATGTATTCTCATTCTTGCTTGATAATGGATTTCAGCTGCTCAACAGTTTGGAGTCATATCTTTCCATTTCATAATGCACCAAATATTTTCAATGGGTGACAGGTCTGGACTGCAGACAGGCCAGTTTAGCACTTTTACTAGTGTGACTCTTTTACTATGGAGCCATGCTGTTGAGAGACGTGCAGGAATTTGCTTTGGTATTGTCTTGCTGAAATAAGCAAGGCCTTCTCTGAAAAATATGTCACCTGGATGGCAGCATATGTTGCTCCAAAACCTGTATATACTGTTCTGCATTAATGGTGCCTTCACAGAAGTGCAAGTCAGCCATGCCACATGCACTTATGCACCCCCATACCATCATGGATGGCTTCTGACCTGTGTACTGATAAGCTGGATGGCTCCTATTTAGTCCAGAGGCATCGATGATTATTACAATTTTGGACTCATCAGACCACAGGACAGTTTTCCATGTTGCCTCAGTGAATCTTAAATGAGTTTGGGCCCAGAGAACGCAACAGCCGTTCTGTATCTTGTCTATGAATTGCTTCATCTTTGCACTACGGAATCATGTTAACGCAGTGCCAGCCGAGGGCCCAGATCATGATAATCCAATATTGGTTTTTGGCTTTGTCCCTTGCAAAGATATATCCGGATTCTCTGCATTTTTATGCTATCATGTACTGTAGGTGATAAGATCCCCAAACTCTTCGTAATGTTACATTGAGAAATGTTATTTTGAAATGTTTGCACTATTGCCCAGCACAGTCTTTCAGAGAGGTGAACCCCACCCCATCCACACTTCTGACAGACCCATCCTCTCTGGAATAATATCCAATCATGTTACTGACTTGTTGCGGTTGTTCCAGCAGATTTCGTTTTTAGCATTCCGCAACTTTTAAAGTCTTTTGTTGCCTCTGTCTGAACTTTTTTGAAACATATTCACAGTGGGACTTACACACTGTCTCTCAATTACTCAATCACCCACACTCAATGTACACATGTGTATTCTACCACGAGCATGCACTCATTCCCTCCATGCTGCTGTCATGTTTATTGTGGACCTTAGTACTAAACGCTACAACCTTTCCATTTATTCATACCTTGTTAAGTAGATATTTTTACAATTCTTCCTAAACATATACAGAGAATCCCATTTAGATAATCCATTTGTACATTTGTAAATTGTTCTTCTGTAGCGATTTTAAAATGCTAGAGTAAGACAACTGAGTTGTTAATGGACTGAAACTACACTGGCAACAACATCTGCTATTTGCAAGAAAAAGCAACAGGCAATATTTGCAGCGCTCTTTGGTACCCTTATTAGGCATTATAGCATTTGTATGACACAGCCACCCGAAAAAAGCAATGAATGGTCTAAACAATTCCGTAACCGCCTGTCAGAGCGCATTAATGCTTTCCTCACCGACTCTGTCAAGCGTGATGGAAAATAAAGAGCACACTGCCATATCTAATCAACAATTTCTTTCCGGACGCTCTCACCTTAAGCTAAGAGACTGAAAACACATAAAAGATTTAGGTAGGGATATGCTTGCATTTAAAAATGTTTATAATGCCACATTATCAAGGGATTGAATTTGAGAGCCACGTCAGAAGGGTTTGATATTAATCAGACAGTCATATCAACAGCAGAGTTTGCATGAATTTCTGCATTTTAACATTGGGCAAGCCATTAGCAGCAACTGTGCTTCCCAAATAGTCTAACTCTGTTAAGGCTGCATTCAGTGAATTACTTATTCAGCATAAAGTGCAAGCGAAAAGTCCTGCATGTTTCAGTACCATAGACAGCACCACTCTCAAGCCAAAATGTCCACCTTCTGTAGCACAATGCAATGCGGTAAGACATTTCTAAATACATATTCCAAAGGATGTGTCCAAAGCCCTTTTGACAAAATGACTCAGAAGACAAAAAAAACAACATAAAAAGTTTTCCCAACCACTTAAAAAGAAGGAAAAGAAGGAGGAAGATCTTCAGGAAGTGACCATGTAACTTTGTAATAATAGATTTGAGTCGACCCTGTGCAGCGGATGACATCACAGGTTGCTGGAGTCATCCAGTGGGTTGGTGATGACAGAGTTGTGGATGAGGAGGAAGAGGGGCAGGTACGCCAGGAAGTCCAGCAGGTCCAGGGAACTGACGTGTTGGAGCTCCTGTTTGATGGCTTCCTCTTGTTCTGGTCGGATGCCCCCGGCCTTCAGCTCCACTAGGAGCTGCTCTGCGCTGATACAGCCTTGCTGGGCTACAGAGCCTCCTGACTGCCCCTCCAGCAGGAACAAGAACAGCTGCTGTAGAGGGACAAACACCATGTCAGTACAGTTGTGCAGGGGGGGAAGAGGGGCCCCTTCAATATGCAACGTTGTGGAGCTGGTGTTGTCCAGTCAGAGGTGTGTGTGTGTGTGTGTGTGTGTGTGTGTGTGTGCACGTCTCAGGTGACATCGGTCTGTTTCTAGTGTTGTATGAGTGCACCTGTTGGTAGAGTTAAATGCATTCTAGGTAATAACTGGGGGAGGGGGTATAATCCTTTGGCAATTAGCCCATTTCTACCACACAACCCCTGCAGCCCAGTTAACAACTCTATCCCTACCACAGTCTCTCTAATTACAGAGCCCTCGTTCTCCTAGACCTGGCTCAGTTTCCACACCCACGGCCACATGCTTTCATGTTCCCTATGGGCCTTTCACCAGCCCTTTTGGCCTGCCCTCCCCTGCCTGAATATGCGGCAGGCTGCCTTGCTTCTGGTGAATGGACCGTCCTATAGCCCGGGTCCATCTGAGATGAGCAGTGTGTCTCAGGGTGGATTAAAGGGCGTGGGATGTACACCGCTGGGCACTTTAATGAGATTAAGGCCCCATAATCCATGAAAGAGAAAAGGAGAACCACTTTCTCCCTCTCTCTCTCGCCTTCTCTCTTTACCTCTCACTGCCTCGATTTCTATACATGCACTTGGTTCCTCTGGAAAAAGCTAGTTTTACTAAGCTTTCATTTGAATTCCCCTTCAAAGTGTTTACCAAGTCTTTATTTCACTGTAATTAACATCCTGGGGCCATGAAAGAGGAAAGGTTGGAAAAGACCTGGATGCAAGCATGAAAATTCTAATGAGGGTGAATGTGCAAAATTAACAAAAAACGAAACTGTGCATAAAAAAGAGCTTCACAGTTAAGGAATATTATAAACATCATCACATTAATTTTAATAATAAATAACAAAGCTAGTGATTTAACAGGCATGTGATGAGAGACACCAAATGTTTTCATTACCTTTGCTTTGTATAGCTTTAACTCCAAAGAACGAAAGTCCATTTTGCTTATTAGTGAACGCATGAACACACTGTGGGGGGGAAACACAAAACATTATTTGGGCCAACATTGTAAATCTAAAACATTCTCATTCCTCAGAAACAAAAAATCCCTCACCTTTAGAAAATTCTGTCATAGGAATCAATGTACACATACAGTGTAGTCCAAATGAATCTATGTAAACAAATCTAGGAATAGAAATGAATCTACAGAACTGTTCAAAAGTTTGGGGTCACAAAGAAATGTCCTTGTTTTTCTAAATAAAACACATTTTTTGTCAACACTTTTGAACAGGAAACATACAGTCCAAAAAAATACGCCTGTCCACAGTTTAGCCAACAGTTAATCTATGAGATTCCCTCTTCCATCTAAATTAATTTATTAACATACAGGTTAATCCCAGTCCACCTCTGTGACTCTCTACTGGCTCTAATGTTATGGTAAAAGCAGACCGAGTCGGTAAACAGAACCACAGTTGACACGGTGAGCCCATTTGGGGAGGTCTCGGTCTCTGTGGCGGGTGTTTTTTGGCGGGTCTCTCACATGTGACACTGTGTTTGAGGAGATGTGATGGTAAAGTGTTCTGAGCCCATTGTGGTTGTTCACAGTGGCCTCTACCTCAAACAATAACCACGAGCACGGGGGGAAATCCCGCCACAGCTAACGGATAAAACCGCTTCAGATGAGGACAGTGAGTGCTGGTGAGGGTGGTGTGTGAGAGTTAATGGGGTGCTGAAAGAAGATGAGGGGGACACAGTGATCGAGGCACGCTCTGGTGCAATGTGACCACTCGTTGACCGACACAATATAGCTCCCCGTTCAGATAATTTGACAGAGACACAAACGATTGTGTTTGGGACAGACCTCTCCTGTCCAGCGTGTGGCACAGCGACGGCCCCCCCCCCTGGATTTTAACGAGCCCCCCGCACTAATGAGCCCCACATCCCTTCCCACCCATCGCCCAGGCACTGAATGGCCTGTTTGGGGGGGGGGGGGAATGGAGCCAGCACTCTGCCACAGAGTTGAGCGCACGCCTGAGTGACCCCAGCACTGCGATTGGCCCACTTTCCCAACCAGGGTTCAGGCGGGAGTGGCTTGACAGGAACGAGGGGAGACAGGGCAGCTAATGATCATTAATTGCACATGGTTTGCAGCAAAGAGCCCAAGCGATGGTGCAGGGAAGGACACTGTCATGATAATGGTTGTCCCCAAACCAGGGTCCGGGAAGGAAAAGACCAGCGGGGAGGATAATAGCAGCCTAACCCACTTCTTTTGTCAGGCATCCCGCCACAGCAGACTTCTTGCTTAGGTAATGCCCAGATTTTGGCGGTCACTCCTCCGCTGGGGGCCGCGAGACGATGCGGTTGGGGTCCCGGTGTGGGGATGCAGACGCATGCTGACCCAGTTTAAAGTGAATGTCAGTGAGAAATGGAAACTCGTTTTCAAAGGAGCGCGATTTGAGCAGGTCAGAGTGGGACTGAATGCAAAGTGTGAAAGGGAGAATCAAAGCAGCTCTCGGGGAGAAGAAGAAAAGAATGCATGTACAATGACTCAAAGGTTAGAAAGAGGGAGAGAAAGGTGCATTGTGGGTCAGCGTATGTAAAGGTGAGCGGTTTCTTTCTAGGGTCTCAGGTTTCCCCTCTCATTGGTGAATGAACAGGCCCTCCTTCAACAGTCTCTCGAGTCAGTCTGGTCAATGGGACAGCACACTGGGATTGACTATTCCTCACATGATGTCTGCTAGATTCAATCACAAACATCCAGATTTTAAAAACACTGCAGCCCAGTGAAGAGGAAGCCAGGGGACAGACTACTGGAGGAGAAGTGCAGTGGTTCAGGTCTGATATACGGTTCCTCTGCTGCCCTGTAAAGGAATGAGAAACTGGCATCGCCTGTAAAGAAATGTCTCAGGTCATGTGACCAACCCTAGGGGAAGTGTGATGTACAGGCAGGTTGAGCAGAACAGTGTTATCCAGGGACAGATGGACTGTGTCAGGGGGTAGCATGCCAGAGAAAAGAGAGAGAAAGGGGGAAATTGAAAAGGACAGAGATTGGCAAGGAATGAAAACATGTAAGGGGGAGGGGAGGAAAAGAGGAAAGGGAGCGTCGTGCATCATTATCGGGAATACTTGTCCTGGTCAACCCTCAATGTCACTCAAAGAGAAGCGTTGTTGGGACAGTCACTGCTCCAGCTTACTGTTACGCCAGGATTTAAGTCAACAGGATTAGAGCAGGTAACGGGATAAATTTAGTTCAGGTAGGATCAGATGAGACATGGAGGCTGTTGTTTTTTTAGGGAAGAGTATTAGGATGACTAGTCATTATCTTGGCGATTGTACTTCAATAAAAACAACATAATACTGCTGTTACAAGGCCAGTTTGACCCGTCACTTGTTTATTACTGTCAAAAACTGTTACTGCCTCACCAAGTAAACTTATATGATCATTTTTTTCAATTTAAATCCAAGGTGCCGTTTGCATGTTCTGTGAAAATAATTTGTCTTCCATGCACTGAGCGTTCAAAGTAATTATCACGACCAGGATCACGCCTTTCCAGACCAAAACGCTGCAGTCAGTCCTTCATTTGTGGAGCAGTCAGTCAGTGAATAGGCTTGGACAGGGCTGGGTCCTCCTCTTCACTGGGCCACACAAAGGGCAAGCCGTAAATCAGAAGACCCATGACCCTGGCTGCTTCCACCCTGAGAGGAAGCTCTCACACTGGCCTGTGTTGCCTCGAGAAGCCCCTGACCCCGGGAGACCCTTGGAGTGACAGGCTGGGCCAGCTAACAGTACTCTGTCCTTAGCTATAAACCACTGCCTGTGAGAAAAGCACAGTGTGTGGGAATCTGTGGCATATGGGACATATTGTGGAGACAGGGGCCCCACACTTTAATCAGTGTGATGGGGTTCTGTATTGGGATCATGACCGCCCAGGTCGGAGCTAATGACCTCAGTAAGCCTGTGGTGTAGTTTTAATATATAAATGTGCACAGGAAATCACGCACGCACACTCACACGCACACACCCCAAAGCAAGAGAAAATAACTGTATGATACACTATTACATACTGTTACTGTTGTATATGGGAGGACTCAATGACACGATGTCAAGTGACGGAACAAGTTGGGTCAATGACCTGGTCTACTCACTCCATGGTGGCTATTTTCTGTGCCAGGCTGGCAATCACTGCAAAGAGCCGCAGGTCTGTAAGTCCATCTGTCACCCTGAAATCCACCATTTCCAGTATCTAAGAAACAACACAGCGGTCAGGGGTGAAAGGGAAGAGGTTATGTTCATGACTGTGTCTGTGTGCGTCTGTGTGCGTCTGTGTGTGTCTGTGTGTGTGTGTGTGGGTGTGTGTGGGTGTGTGTGGGTGTGTGTGGGTGTGCACGTGCTGTAATCACTCTGTAGACATAGATTTCTTCCTCATCAGACAGCAGTTCTGAAGGGATGATCTTCTTCAGTCCCAACAGCACTTGCAAGCAGGAGATGTAACCATCTCTGTCACTGTCCACCTGAATGGAACATCACAGTCATCAACGCCATCATCATAATCATCATGTAAACAAAAAGTTAGGATAAAGGATCCACCTGAATGGATCATCATCCTCATGTTACCGAAAAGTTAGAATAAGACTTCCACCTGAAGAGATCTTCATTTTCATCAATGCTGTAATCATCATAAACAAAATAAACATACAACCAAAACGTTTGAATAAGGACAGACAGAAAGAGTGAAATGGAGAGAGTAAGAAAGAAAGAGGGAGTGCATCTGAGTGGACAGAGAGGGTTTAAATCTCCTTTCACTTACCGCTTCAAAAGCCCTTTTGTATTCTGTCAGTTTCTCCTGGCTGAAAATGCAGTACTTTGCCAAGAAGTTGACTGCAATAAAGAAAGGAAGAGGAGAGTAAACACGAAGCTCAGTGTTTCACAGGCGAACATAGTGTGTTCAATTCAAATCAACTGCTTACAAATCCTCACACATCACCAGGCAACAGCAAACTGAAGTGTAAACTCAAGAGTCGCCCTTTTCCATACTAATCACATTGTGCACTCTATGTGATCGTGCCATGTACTGTATGTGATTGCACCATGTACTGCATGTGATGGCACCATGTACTGCATGTGATGGCACCATGTACTGCATGTGATGGCACCATGTACTCTATGTGATTGCAAGTTGACATATTTTGTGAAATATCTGGACACATGGAGAAATTCAGGTGCACATATGTACATAGGTTAAGGGGTATTAGATGTTTCCAAACAGAACATTTAAATTAATGTGGTACTTCACTGCTTTCTCTTTGTGTGTGTGTGTGTGTGTGTGTGTGTGTGTGTGTGTGTGTGTGTGTACGTACGTATGTACAAGGAAACCAACGTTGATCTTAAGGGGGCACAAACACTTGGGTGACTGGGGCGGTACACTTGAAATTAATCATTTAATGTAGATCATACTGTAGCAACATAATCAGACCAGCAGGTTATACTTCATTCACACATTCTTTACATATACTGTACTGGAACAAAGTTTGATTAAGAATAAGGGGCACATTGCCTTTACAGGGTATTACCACAAGACAGAGATTTTAAGCCATTGAAATAATGCACTTCCTGGTGCTCTTGACGGGCTTGCAGATAAATCCTGGTTCTGGCAAGAACCGTCCGATGCGGATGGTCAGGATATCGGACAGAGTTGCTTTATCTCTTTGGGCTCCAGTGTAACTCCTTGTGGGTCAGGTGTCTACAAACTACATGTTGGTTTACAGGCACAAAGTTATCCAATATTTATGCAGCCACAACCTGCATCGAACAACTGCCATGTTTAAGAAAACTGAAAGGAAGTAATATAAGCCATTTAAATAGAGAAAAAACATTTCAGTTGAGTACAAAGGCTTACTGGATTAGCTCCTAAAAATGTTAAAGTCAATTTCAAAGTCAAATTTCAAAGTCAATCAGTAAATGCATAAATATTTTGTTCAGGGGAAAAACAAATATGCCTTTATACTGTTCCCCTTTCTTAAAAATGTGTGTACTTTTATATATTCAAGTATTGGCATCATATCTTTAAGGGAAACATAGAAATTTTGAAGTACATAGGACACATTTAGGATATTAACAATTTAGATTTTGAGGATGCCACAAATATAGAGTAGTCAACTTTCAAATGGCCATTTCAAATAGCAAGTAATTCTGAAGCCAAGGCAATTTTGATGGGCAAAACTGAGGGGAAAGAGAAAGATTAAGAAAGAGCTGCTGCCACTTCAATTCAGTCAGATGAGAAAGAGTAAACTGAATAATGGATCCATTCATTGGGTGGCAGAAGAAAGGGAGAGGAACAGCGTTTCTATCAGTCTGGACTTAAACCCTTGGACCTCTGGGTTGCTCCCAGGTTGCTGAGGGGATGTTTCAATCTGTCATTTATCTGCTTAGGCCTAATCAAAACCAGGCCTTCTGCAGTCTCCGCCTTTCACATGCAAAGTGTTACATTCGTATCTAGTCAACTTGACTTGTTAAGGCTTGATAGATGAAAACGCACAACGCGGCTGCATACATCTGTTTGCAAATATGTGTGACGAGAAGGGGGCTTTCACCGAGCCCCACGAGCCCCACGAGCCCCACGAACGGTCCCCGAGCAGAGGCTGTCCAGGGTATTAGCCAGGCCCCAATCTAACCCTCTTCAATAGACACACACCCCACTGCTTGGATCAGTGCACTGATCAATCCAATGAAGTGAATTGACAGCTTGTGAGACAATGCTTGGATCCACCATCCCCTCTCTTTAGCATAGGGCAGACTGAGGCTCGTCAGTCCCTGGCAGGCAGTGTCCCAGTCCTGTCACTCTCTGGGCCTGTTTCTTGTCCTTGGGCCTCTGTCTTGCACCTCTTAGGGCTGATGTGTGTCCACTTTCTGACACACACACACACACACACACACACACACACTTATGTGACTTCAGCCTGTGCTGGAGGGAGATCAGGGGGTCTGCAACTGAGCGGGCCAATCCATCGGGAAATCAGCTGGACAAAAGGAGCAGTGGAGTGAGAGATTGAGGGAGGAAGCAGAGGCGGGCGGAGGAGCCGGACAAAGCCCAGGCCTCAAAACCTCCTGCCTGATAGCCTTATCTGATTCCACTCCAGCGCTTGATGGCTTTTTTTTCCTTTTTAGATGGCCTTTAAAGCACACAGGTTGCGCCTTTGGTGTGAAGCCTAGCAGAAAATGTTAATCAAGAGAAAGACTGTGGCACAGAAAGGCGAGAGAAAGGGAGAAAAGTGAGAGTCACTCTGTTAAAGCTGTAATCTGTAATGAGAGTGAGGCGATTCAGTAGCGACCGAGGCAGAACGGGGCTACAGTGATGATGACGGTGGGCAAGAGAGGTCCAGTCTTTTACTGGCATTTGTTTTGCTGCTTTTGTGCGGTTTCTTCGGTGTCACCGCTCGTGCATTTAGAGATGGCCACCGCCCCGACAACAGCTAAAGGCCTCGAGTCACAACTCATTTAACACACACTTGGGCATCACTTTCAAGGTCTCCAGCTGACAGATGACAAAGGGCCTGATTGCTGAACTGACACGGTGCAGGCGTTCATGAACGCATGATTGATATTTTCTCACAGGATCACACCCTGAACAAAACAAACAACATCATTCAAAGTGAGACAGTTTGCATATGACCGTTTTCTCGTTTTAAACTGATATCTAGGTTATGTTCGGATGTTTAACTGTAACAACGAGGCCTTTCCACACTGTTCGGGAAGCCCGTAGCCCAGCGAGACCGTGGAACCAAGCATGAACACAGAGGTTCTATTGTCTTGTTTCACGTTTCGCTCTCTTGTTTGTTTCTATCCCTGTTTTTCCCGCTTAATCCCAGACCTTTGTTTCTGCTCATCATCACAAATATATAATGTCACATAATTCCCCTAACAAAGGTCACATTCAGAGCTAGAGCAGAAATGACCTGTTTTTCTTCCAGCGGGAGAATGTAAGACCCCAACCTAACCTACATACTATCTTATCAACAACCTGTATTAAGACTGCTTTGGTGATCCTTTAATTCTGCAGTGTCAAAACCCCAAACAGAAGAGATAATGAGCGCGAGTCCTACAATCTCAATGTTAACCAAAGCTTCAGGATAGTTGCCTATGTAGTACAATGAAAATAAAAGCATCACTGACATAATTTCAAGAAAACTGAATTCTCCTAGTCTGGATTATTTTACATGATAAGAGAGTGTTCATGGAACAACCAACAAGGTCTGAATGTTCCAGTAATACCATTCTAAAAGCAGATAGGTGAGAACTTCTGCTAGGCCAGTACTTCTGCTAGGCCAGTAGGAGGTGCAGGAGGAAATGCTGTAAAAGGCCTTTAATTCCAGAGCTCCATTCAATGTTAAAAAGTATACTTTTTACTATTCGCTGAACTAGTCACTGAACAACAGTATCTAAGATGATCATTAAAGACTAGCTTTCCATCATTTACAGACACTGCAGGTTTGCTCCAGTCTTGGGACAGTAATAGCCTAATGGCCAGATTACTGTATAAAATAAATCACAAGTAATTACTTTTGCACAAGTACGTAAGTTAGAACCAATGTACTATCTATTACAAGATGGTTCAGAAAAAGTTTGGGATGTTTGAGACATAAGAGCAGACATAATTCCACGATAAACATTGAACAGTTTTTTTCCCGGAGGAGAATTTGGCAGTATGCTCCAGTCCCTTCATCACCTCTGAGTCCACACTTATTCAGTGGAGGAGTTGGGAGGGCCGGGAGCAGAATTTAGCAACCGGCTCCATTATTGTGGCTCCGCCCATTCACTATCCCCGTCAGGAGCGAGAGAGGAAAACAAACAAAGACACACGCAGCGACCACACTCCCATCTCTGGCAGCATGCCACCCACCCACCTCACCACAAACCACTACGAACACACACACACACACACACACACACACACACGGAGCGAGAGATCCACACTGATAAGTGCTCAAAGCCTCTAATCATCTGCCATAACTGAGCCGTACTGATAACCAGACAAAGCCAAATCATCTGCTATGATTGCCCCAGCTCTCCTTGACATTGTGCCATTAATAAGGGCATTGTAAAGGGCCCTCTCTGTTTGGACACCATATAATGGAGTCTTTGACAGATTCACTTTGCTGTGCTCTGCCTCTCCTTTCCTGCGCCCTTTGAAAACAGCCACAGTGAGTGGGCATATTCCATGCTGCTGCTCATCAATAGGCTGGCTGTTTGTTTGCCCAGTCATTTGGAGCTAATGGTAAATACAGAGGTATTCCAGACCAAAGGCTGAGCAAACAGCCGCTCTGTACACACAGGCGCATGCGTGCGGGCATACAGGCGCACGCACACGTGCACCCTTTTGTAAGCAGCCACCTTCACTTAATCACTCCGTACAGGACCGAGGGCTTTCGACAAACCTATTCACCCAGGTGAAAACAACAGGCCAACGCAGAGCGCCGCAGTATCCCCACCTCCCTCGCTCCTCGACACTGGAGAGGCCATCAGGAGAAGCCGTCTCGAGAGGGAGAGGGGGGGCGGGGGGGGGGGGGCTGAGGCGTGGCAGTCACCGAGCCGCCAGGTGTTTCCCGTCAACACCCACATTCATTAGAGGCCCTCTCCCAGTTGAGGCTAGCAGCACAGGAGCACCGAGCCCTCCTGAATGGGACCGTGACCAACTATCGAGCTCTGTGCTGAAATCAGCCTCTCTGCACCTACAGAATGTATCCAAAACAATCACACACAGGTATTGTACTGTATGTTCCCAGTCTAACCCCAATCCTGTAGTGTGAAAATAAGTCTTTGTCTGGTGTTGCTTCCACTGTCTGTATACAATTCACAGCCTATCAGCCATCACTGTCCTGGCAGGAAACAGCCACCAGAGAAAGTGGATGTCTGGGCGCTGAAAGATGAATGCATGGACGAGTGAAACGCACAGGAAGGAAGTGAGAGGAAAGTGTCTAGACCATGAGAGGAAGAACTGAAGAGGAGAGGTGTCTCTGAGTGCTTTGGCCAGTGGGTACTGGCAGACAAGGGGGTGCCAATTAAGACCAATTAGAGCCTTTTGAGGGGGGGGTCCGCACACACTAACTTTTAGCCATGTGTATATTTCAGGACAATTTCATCATGACAAGGTAGGAAAACCAGTGTACACAGTCAAAATCACACAAACCAGCAAAGATGAGGTACGTTTGACAACAAATGCTAAAAATATAAAGGCCAATATCCACTTAGGAAAGAGAAACATCTCCCCCGCAGCACAGAGAAGCTAATCAACGCTAATAACCTTTAAGTTGTCGCGTGGGCGGACAGCTGCATGGCCCTTCATCTTGGTTGATTACGTGCAGGACAAACCTGTCCAATCAGCCCCATTCACAAGTGGGTGGGCACACAGGAGAAAGCCTGACCCTGTGACCTCTCTGGTGCTCCCACCCCCTTAACCTTGACCTGAGCTGCTTTATGCTCATTCTAGGACTAGCCAGGTCACAATGACAATGGGTGGCGTGACAATAATTAGGCACTAGGAGAAACATGGAAAACTATGTTTACAAAGCAGCTAATTGAAACGGTGAAACAGAGTGTGGTGCTCCAGACTACAGGGACGTTGTAGTCGTCGAGAGACAAGGGTTTAACCCCCCCCCCCCCCCCGAGGTGAGACGTACGGGTGGATGACTGTGTATCGGCAGCGGCGTGAGGGTTAATGGATCCGTCGGTTCACTCACAGTCCTCGAACTTGG
>JACXGJ010001523.1:0-46298 GCA_016801105.1 Esox niger | reverse complement strand
TCTTTCAGCCTCATTCTGCGCTCCGTCCTCCCAGGTCTCCTCCTCCCACCCGTGGAAGTTCTGACACGCTCCGCCCGGACAGTGCAACCAGGCTCCTCCCCCTCTGATGCTTCCCGGTCAGGGATGGGGCCTGCACGGGGACACAAAGAGATGGAGAATACTAATAAGCTGCACATTCCCATAGGACCACAAAGAAGTAAGAAGACAGGTGCATTTCTATCCGAGTTGAGAAAGAGTCATCAGGCAGTTCATTATCAGACTCTGGTTTGTAACCTTCATTCACTGGTTATTGTATCTCGATGATGCAGACTCACCTGGTTTGACGTTATAGCCGTCTCTACAAAAGATTTCCACAAAGCATTCCTCAAGTCAACCCGCTACCTGAAGCTTCTGCATTCACTGCTCCTACTTTTGAAACCACTGTTTCCAACGCCCCCCCCCTCCCAATTTCCATTTCTCCTCTCTGAACATCCGAATCACATCTCCGCTCATCCGTTCTTTCACATCCTAAATGAAAGAGGGATACTCCCTTTGGAAAATTAACCAGGCTTTTGATCTGGCCCTGGGCCACCAGTTAGGAGTCCTATTATCTGCCAATGACAAGTCTGAATAATGCACTTCCTGGTCTGGTACCATCAGAGACTCAAGCTATATTTAGGCTTGGACTGCTGTTGCGTTTTATTATTTTTTTTAACACTAAAAGTAGCCGTTCATTGTTACTTTCGTAACCAAGAGTGTTACTTGTTTCCACATGGGAGATGAATTAAAACACCTTCAAGCATTTCAGCGTTAGGACTGTGTGAGTCTTTCAGAACATTTGACCAACAGAGCAAATTTTCAGATCTACTGTATCTTTCATCAAAAGCGTGTGAGCCAGTCATCGAATATTGTGGTGAAAGGTTAGAGGTCATTAGCGCAAATGGATAGTGCCGTGTCTCATTTGACAGCCTATCTTCCACAACAGTGAACACAATCATACATCTACTTCATTTTTCTGTTTGGCACGGTTTAGAATGTTAAAGGCTTTGGGATGGTAAGCTCCTGTCCACCTAATACAGATGATTTGTGACCAATTATGTAAAAATATTTATTCAACCTAATACAACTGTTTATCCAGAAGGTTTTAATCGTTATAACACTTAAATACATATTTTATAATACATTTATCTCAATTTCTGCACAAGATGTAACCGACAAGACTCCTGATACTTTTAAACATAGCCACTTTGAGCCATATTGATACAAAGCAAAAGCTTTGCTGAAATTATTCAGGATTTGGTACCTTCCTTTCTAAAAGCTCCTATTCGAACATGGTCTAATCCGTAAATGCTGGGCAGTGATTACTGGTCAGTTCAAGCTGGAAACAAGGCAGTGTCCTGTTTAAAAAACATCTAAAACGCACACACCAGGTTACCATACCAACAGAACCATCTGAACGGGGCAGATAGCTGGATTTGGCTGCAAACTGCCAAGTCAATCCCCTCCCTGATCTCGAAAAGGCCACGAAGAAAAAAAAACACCCTCCCTCCGCCCGGCTTTTTCCCTAAACACAAAAACGCACACATGGCCCGACCGTCCACACACAGAAAACCTCTCCGTCCAGTGGATTGGGGAGACACAGGAAGGTGGGCCTTGTATCTCTCTGTCTTTGTGTGTTTGAGAAAGGGATGAGCGTCAGTCAGACAATCAGTTTGCCGGGGCCATTGACAGATGCCACCCAGAGCCTGGTCTCTGTCCAGAAGAAAAGAGCGAAGAAAGGGACGGCTGGATAAAAAAGGCAAATCCTTTCCAGATTATTATTCATGGGCAGGGATTGTCTTTTCAGGCATCTTTTATTAGCCTGTTCATTTTGCAACACGTCATCCGCTCTTAAAGCCTCTGACAAGTGCCAATCAAAGGGCCTGGACGGATCCAGGTTTCGTCGGAAAAGGGCAAGGAGTAAGATATTGTGGATTTTGGAAGAGACAATGGCTGCCGCGCCCACAGTGGGTTAGAAACAATGGTGACGCAGCTACATGACCAGTGTGTGGTCCACGGGTGGTGGGGGGGGGGGGTCATTCTGCTTGGAACACGACTAATCTCTGCTCCTCTGTTTCTTTCTCCTCTTTCACCAGCCATAATCTGTCCAGCTAGGGGCTCCCCGAAGCCTTTCCGGAACAATCCACTAGGGCCGGTCCAGATTAGTTCTCTTTGTGGCCCAGACCCATAACAACATTCGTTTAGTGTGCTAACATCTTCAGTAACAGCTGAATGCTAAACACAGGGGTGATCGGACAGAACTGAAGCAGCCATGAAACACATATATGGGGGGGTTATGGCACATATGATTTAATAATGAAAAGCAGGAAAAAATACTCTTCAACAGATCTCACCAACATACTGTAGGATGTTTGACTCAGTCATTATAACCTTACTGTAGTATCACTGGCCTGTATGATGAAAACAATGACAACAATGTCTTTATATTGCACCTGCTATTTATGAAAACATTTTTACATTTGAGTTAGAGGCCTTCCTTATCACTGATACATTTAAAGTGGAACTCCATGCGGTCGCCCTACAGTGCTGTCTCCATAGAGTCACATTGAGTCGTAACTGTGTCGTTCTATGGACTACTTAGGGAGTTCTATTGAGAGTTTTTAACTGCCTCATCCCTCCCCTTGGAAACCCAATCTCACCTAAACTCTGGCCACACAAAGCCAACCCCCACACTGGGGCACCTCTCAAAAGCTTGCTGACCCCAAGGCTGACCCCGAGGCTGACCCCTCAGCGCCCTCCCCACGACCCTCTCCTGGGCTCTGACCATGTCTTTGGCCTCCCAGAGGTGATTGTGCCAGAACACAGATCATCACCAAGGATACCTGGGCATCTTCTTTTTTAATGTGCCAGGTTTGTTTTCCCAAAACAGCATTAACTAAGACCATCAAGGCATTGTGGGACATTTAGGGGCTCTAACAAAAAAAGCTTTGTTGCCCTTGTCAAGTTAGGCATGATGAGCTTCTATAAAAGTAATGTGCAATAGCTGCAATTAAACAGTGGAAAATGTACAATATCATATAAAGCCATCTCAGCAGCGTTACTGACCTGAGTTTCTGTCATTCAGGGTAGTAGAGGCCAGGCCGGTTTGGCTTTCAGACTCCTCCCCATCTGTAAAAATCGCAGAAGCAGTCATGTGACAGAACTCTCCGTCTCTGACCAGTGAGCGGTGCCCATCGGTCATGGTGTTCTGACATCAGACAACAAGCAGCAGAACGTGTGTCGCGGCCCAAGGCCGTCGTTCCTCTCGGAGCACAGTGGCCCTCACGCATGACCTTTCAATCACACGTGTGACAACTGGGTTTGTAATGGTTCTGTCACGGAGGGGAAAACACAGCCAGACATGGGCCATTAGGGCCGGCGTAACAACTACACACCCGACCACAGACCCAAGGCAGATAGAGTAACAGAGGAGGAACCGCCAAATCAAAGAGACCAGCAAAGACAGAAAATGAACAGACCAGAAGGTTAAGATGGAAACTGAAAGAGTGGAAGAGTGTTTGGTCAAAAATAGTAACTATTCTTGACAGACATTGGTTTGGGAAAGTTGCATTGGTCACATATATGTTACAGCAGAGGTTCCTCTCTGTGTGGTGATATTATGGTGTATCAGCTGCTAAACAGAGCAGTCGGTTAAATGAAGTACCTACAATACAAAAAAAGAAGAACTAATAACCAATGTACAATTAAAATAACTGACCAAGCCTTTATTCAATCTCTCAGTCTGTGTGGTCAAATTGACCACATTGTGGGGGCCAGTCTGTAACATTATGGGGGCGATGAGGGATAAGTTGTAGTGTGGGGAAAAATATAGAAAACTGTAAGATATTCAAGTGTTTTTCAGTTAGAGAGTTTTCTTAAGTGGTATCACAGAGGTGGCAAAGCATGCCCCTTTGTGATGTGGATCAGCGTATCACAGCTTGATGTTATCTACCCTCACCATCTGGGGTCGGCCATCAGGAAGTCTAGGGCCCTAGATCTCTTAGCTCACTGATCATCTTTGAGGACACTATGGTGTTGAAAACTGAGCTGTAGTCATGTGGGGGGAAAAGGGTATGACCGAGCCAATTGGAAACTTAAGATGATCAGGTGGCCATGACGACATGACAATTTTGCCAGGATACCTGAGATAACACCTGAACTCTCACAGTTGGTTCCAGTGGACCTCGTTTGACATCCCATCAAATAGACGGAACCTTACGCAGGGCAATGTCCAAATTTCTACGTTCCACTCTCCCGAATATGTTTGGGGTGTCATGGAGATGAGGCAAGGGCATTATCGGGAGATTACTGTACCATTGATTCCAATGACTCAGACCAGAACGGTATGGTCTCAACCACCACACATTCTGTTTTAGCGTTTGCCTGGCGGGGATGAGCAGAACAGATAAATGGCCTGACCTGACTTGCTAAAAGGGGAACGGGTAGGGTCCTTTTACAGTTGTACAACGGTCAACCAGATGTTTTGGTTAAGTTTGTATCCGTAAGGTTCTGAGAGCACCTTCCCTGGATTCCCTTTGTCGAAGACTGTGACACAAAAAGCATCCTCAGTGCACATTTGCTTTTGTTTGTTCAGGGATAAAACCTTCTTACTCTATTTGTTGAAAGCTGATCCTCATTCTGGGATCTATATTCTTATCAAAAGATAAGAAGAATGCTTGGCGGTGTTTGACTGAGCCTTCTGAACATGACTAAGTCCAGCCTTTTGACCCGTTGAATTGCTCTGGCCTGCTTCAAATAAGTGATATGATGTCTACAAACTGTCGACTGTAGAATATCATACTGGACGCATTCTCAGAAAATACCAGACAATCAAAATTAAAAAATATAGACACTTCAAAGTTGTCAATGAGCCAGAAACAGAGCCCCTGTGTGAGACGGCACCATTTTGTCTGCCCAGGAGTGGTGCAGGTAAGCAAACCCAGTTGACTGTTCTCTTCCCTTCCTGTAAAGCCTGTTGTCTCTCTGTTAGTGGTCCTACTGTACCTGCTCTGACATTGAACCCATTATTAATCAGTGTACACAAGATTGCCGCATAGGAGACCACCACTCTGCTCTGCCAGCTGGTTCAACCATGGATTAACAGGCTTAAGTGTACCGGAGGCAGAGTAACACGGCCAAACAGAGGTGACAGTGAGGAGACAATGACTTTGATTAAGACCTGCTCTAGTTTGGACAGAGTGGGCTTTACAGAGACCAAACCCCGAAAGTGAGGAAAACCTGTCGTGGGTAGGGACAGATTGGAGGAAGCTGTTCAAGGTTCACAGAGAAGTAGAAACAATGTTAAAAATACACTGGACAAGTTGTTGTATAGTGATCAGTACAGAAAGTAAGGTTTACTTAAAATGCGACTGATTAAGGGTGGATGTCCAGAGACCTGTGGAATTCCTCAAGTGCCCGCTTGGTATCAGCGTAGGGAGGGATAAAAATGACAGACTACTCAAAATGCCTGCGTGGAGTGATAAGGCCAAAACATGGTTTATTTTATCGGCTAGATCAGTTCAGCCATTGTAGATAGAGATCCTCATATAACAATAAGGTTTACATGAAACCCCGCTGATTGGGTGTGATAAGAGGGAAGGAGAAGTGACGTACCACAGCTGTACAGGCAGGTTGGACTTGGAGACTCAGAGATGATGTCGGATGGACCGGAGTCACTGGTCCACGACCACGGCGTCCTGGGGCTATCTTCTGTGTCATCTGGCTGGAAACAAAAGCATCAAACACAACGGTCAAATGATTCCGCAACACCCGGGTTCTAACAAAGTGAAAAAAATCCTAAAAGACAGACAACACTGTCCTACCACAGCTTCATTAACTACGTTAAAGAACGAACACAAAACCAAAGTATTTTACGGTCCAGGCAGACCGCAATTACGTCAAATATCTCTCTATAGTTTGATTAACTGGCTTGTCGTTGTGTCACCCGGCCGAACATTCATCGGAAAATACACAGCCAAATTAGTGGTCAGCGTGTTATTTAGTCTGAGCGTGGTTTCCCCGGTACAACCAGACAATGCATCCTCACCCCATACCAGCACACTGAACTCAAACCTGCGCTTCCAGTGCTACATTATGCTAATATCCTAAGATGAATCATGCCCTGGGTTCTCTGAACACTTCATTGTGTTAAAACATAATTGCAGGGGGCTTTATAAGGCACGTTGAGCTTTTCAAAAGAGCAGAGGAGGCTCTCTTCTCCGTCATAAAGGAGATTAATGGTCCATCGCGCGGGGCACCTGCATCCATTCCACTGCACCAAGCCGCTCACAGTGCAGCGTTTACCCCCCTGACCCCTCACCCCTGACCCCGTCTGATCCATCCCACCAGTGGCGCATCCTCCAAAAAAGCCCCCTCCCCCCGGTACTTCCTTCTTCAGAGTGCTCCGAGGATTGAGCGGACCCCCCGTGACAGAGGCAGGAGCTAAGTGGCGCACGGCGTGAGAGGCTGTCTCGTCTCTTTCAGCGGTACGGTCATCAGCCCCTCCCTCCTGTTGCTCCGACTGATTAGGGACACACCTGCCGCACCGCACGCTTCCCTCGCCGTCGCGGCGTTGCGCTCAAGTTCCCAACAACCATTGGGCTCCATGAACCGGGATGGCAGTTACAAATTCATGCCAGTTCAGGTTTATAAATGAAGGCTCTTTGTGTGTATTGTGTCATGTACGCCGAGTCTCTTCTGGGACGACTGTCAGCCAGTGTCTGTGTGTTTTTATAGCCAGTGTTCAAACAACAATGTGCAGTAGTCATTTACGAAGGCCGATGAAAGCCACGGTGGGGAAGATTCCGGAGGGGGTCCAGAAACATACCATTGTGAGTTCACCCTGTCCCGGGACATCGCCTGTGGCAACACACCTCTCCGAAGCATTGCCGTTTCCACAGCTGGCAGCTGTGACGGGCTGTAGGACGCCTGACAAAAACAACACACACAAAATCTGAGGAAAAACCGGAGGAGTCTGTGCGTGTGTGTGTGTGTGTGTGTGTGTGTGTGTGTGTGTGTGTGTGTGTGTGTGTGTGCGTGTATGGGGGGGCACACGTCTGCATGCGTTTCCCTTTGTGTCAGTGTGTGCACAGATATTAGTAATGCCATGTATTAGTCAAGTATGGTTTCTAATCTCAGCAAATACTGATATAAATAGTGCAACCAAACCCTGAAAGAGCACCTGTCTCCCAGGAGCGTGCCAGGTGCAAAGACAGAATGGAAAAAACCTTCAAGAGACAGTGAGGGGACAGACAGACAGTCCCGGTGCAATGTCTACTTCTCCGCACAGGACTACAGTGATATGCAACGAGTGAAGAGGATTTAGTTTGTTTGTGTGACTGCATTCAAGGGAACAAATCCAAGTGGTAGCAGAAGCAGCACATTAAGCCAAAGTCAAAGTATTCTCAACATAACTGCTGAAGAAGTTCAGCATTTTCGCATTGCCCATACATTTCAAATGATTCATTTCAAACTGTTTGCACTTTTGTCTTTAAGCGCTTTATGGCGTTTACTCAAATATCACTGCTATTTCGAAAGACAATGGCATCGACCATACTGATACACACAGGCCATAGACTCATGCAGACTGGGCCATTGGTACATTGATATATTTATTGTGTTGTCAGTGTGTCTGTGCTAACTTATCCAGGTTAATGATAAACACAAGGCAGTTTGATCTTTATTAACATGGCGAATCATATCCCAATAAAACCTTGGCAGAAATGAGCCTCCACTTTATGGCCTTTCAGTTTACAGCCTGCAGCAGCATGCCTAGGAGCAGATGAGAGACGGCCCAGCAGATCATCAAAGGGCTGGTTCACACTGTAAAGACATTACCCTCAAGGCCGGCCAACAACCGGCAGGAACACACCCCAAAACGTAGCTTGGTATTCCCCTGTTCAGCCTGTAGCGCATAAAACGTATCTGTCTGGATTTCCCCTATTATGAAATCAACGTTTTTTTTGTGTTTTTAATCAAAGGTCATTTAGCTCAGGGCAACTGTCAAAACTGAAATGTGAGTTTGACTTGTAATCTTACAGAGACAATGTCCCAGTCAAAGTGTGCATGAAGTGCTGTGTCATTTTCACTCACAAACAAACCCTTGTCCGAGTTTGATTAATTGGGAAATCCAGGTTACCTGTAGCACATACTTCTGGACTGAGTCTGCTGGCACTAAGCTTGGCAGTGTGGCCTCTCGTTACATCCTTTCTCAGTGAGTGCGGATGTTGACCAGAGAGGAAGCGTAGGTTCACAGGTTCCGGTCGGTCCAGGAGCAGGAGCTGAACCCGGGAAAGGGAGCCGAGCTCCCCCGTGTCACAACCTACTGTCAGAGCAGCAAGGCCAGGGGACATATCTGCATATATGACAGACACAGTAAATCTAATGACACTAGTTATGTAAAAACACTGACTGTTAATAATGCTGGTTAATGTTGCAACTATTGTAAATTGTACTATTACAACTTGGCAGTTGATGCAATAAACACTAAAAACATAACATTTCCAGCTAAATGTTATAAATTATTACATTAGTGGGTTGTTATTGCATCAACCAGCGAGTCAAGCTTGATTATAAGTTACACTGCAGTCAGGACTTGAACCTAGTAAGGTTCATGCTACAAAAGGGCCACATAGCTGGCTCCGGTACATTTATAGCATTATACACCAACACCATTATACATACAATTATAAAGTTATAAAATTAATGTATAAATTATTATTTTACATACATGAAATAGTATAAAACAAAGTTCAAAAACCACAGATGTCCAACAAGGCGGTCTAAAGCAAATGCCTAAAATATGTGAATTATTTCAAAAATGATTTGAAGCAAACTCTAGAAGTCACCAAGGCAACAACTGTCATTCTAACATGCTGAATGACCTTGCTTGAAACCCAACAACACCAACTGACATTGTTGCATAAGCTCTAGCAGAGGCGATCAAAGTATTTTGCTGCACAGAACCTACCAGTCAGTTACACCTGCAAACAAGCAGCTAAATCCAAAGATCACTCGCAATACTGCAAAGAAAACGTGACTTTGATTTATAAGATTACATTTGATTGATGTTGTTTTTGATGTAATATAAATACCACAGCATATATGAAACTGTTATGGATTGTCTCTCCCAAATTTTATGAATGCATTATGTATACCTCCTTTGATGTTTCTGAAAAGCATGCTGGTATATAGGCACTGATACAGAGGGTGCAATGTGTACAATGGAAACATGTTTTTCTCTTTGTCAGTGTACCCACTCCTATGACACACCCACTACAGAGTAGGGAAAGTCCTGTTCGTGCAGCAGGTTAAGGGCAGAGTTAAACCTTCCTCATGACCTAGGCGGAGGATGGCACCTGAAAAGATACGTAGACCTCTTGTTTGAGACCTCATGTCTATGTTTGCTTAGCTGGATAAATGCCTTGTGGTCTGCAGGAGACACCTGGGTTAAAACCCGCCCATCCCACTAGTTCTGTGACCTGGGTAGCTACAGGAGATGTAAGGAAGCAATAAAGGCGCAGGAGTGTGATGAATGTGGTGGTTTTAACCGTACTTAAGGATTCAGAAACCTTTTCAGATACCTAAATAGGTTAGAGGCAGGCCAATTATTGAAAGTAAGGCAGTTTGAATCCCAGGGCCTACAGGAGAAATTTGGCAGATGTAAAGTGGAAATGTGCTCTAGTTATCCATTCAATTCTAATAATTCACATTGCAAAATCCAAGCCATGAAGTCCAAAGAACTCTGTAGACCTCTGAGAAAGAATGGTGACGAGGCCTAGATATCAGGAAGGTTATTGCTATAAATGGCAAGTTTCCAGGTCCAAGGTGGGCTCAATCATTGTGAAATGGAAGAAGTATGGAACCACTAAGACTCTTCCCGAAGCTGGCAGTTGAGTCAAACAAAGTAACTGAGCAAAAAGGGGCTTGGTCATATAGTTGACAAAGAACCCAATAATCACTAACAGAGCTTCATAGTTCTCTGCATAGATGGTTGAACCTGACAGAAGGAAAAACATCTCTTCAGCACTCAAATCAGATCTTTATGATAGAGTGGCTATTTTTACTCCCGAAGCCACTCTGGAGTAAAAAGCATTTGACATTGATTAATCAATGCACGTGGGCTGAGTCCAGAGTCTCTTAAAACCTAGGCAAGATTGGAAGCATGACCAGGTGACAAGGTCAAGGACAACCGGGGGGGGGTCAGCAGAGTGGCAGCTGAAATAGTCAGATATCATCTTGATCTGCGACACAACCAGGAGGAATCTGGACAGGGACAGCAATGAGTCAAGCCTGGTACTCCGCAGGTGTGGGCCAAGACCTAATGTCCTTCTAAGTTTAAACTGGCAGGAGACAGGGAACATTTTGAAAATGCATTCCTTAGATCTACAAGGTTTTATGGTGGAGAAAGAGAACTGACCCTACTTCCCCAGCACCATAATATAGCAGCATGAGACCTTGGGGCTAAGATGGGGGGTCCAGTGATACTGTGGCCCTATCCGGGGGAGGCCCCAGACAGGGCCCAATAGGCAGGACACCTGGATAAAGCAAGGTATCACTCATTTCATGTGTAATACCATCCCTAAGGCAAAGTAAGGTGGCGGAAGCATCATGTTATGGGGGTGCCTCTTGGTGGCAGGGACTGGGAGACTGGTCAGGATTGAAAGAAGGATGAATGGAGCAAGATACCGAGGTCCATAAAGATAACCCTATCCAGAGCACATCGTACCTCAGACACAACAATGACCAAAGCACAAAGCCAAGATGAGGCTTGAATGGTTTAAGGGCAAATTAGGCATAGAGGAAACATTTTAAGTATCTCACAATATTATTTGTGATGATCTTGAAATTGATTCTCAGTGTCCAAGAATAGATTTTTGGTTTGGATTTTCAAGCAGTTATAAGGTGGCAAAATTATTCTTAATCAGGTAAAATAACAATGCTGTGATTACTCCAATCGTACAAACGGTCTTTTTTTATGACATGAACATAACAGTCTAGAATGCTATTTCTGCTCCGAAACATTGTTGACGCCCACGCCATTCAAGCTGCTCACTTTTCAATCAAAATTATGGGATTGCTTTGGATTCGGTGACATTGAAGGGAAGGAGCTTGACATGTCTCACGGTGCGTGTAAATCATGTCGCAACAAAAATCAAGTAGGCCTTATCAAGTAATACTTCGGGGCTCGTCCCACCAAACATCGTTCGGAGTTGAACGTTGCGACAGTATTGAAACCAAAACAACAAACCCTGGAGAGTCTTCTTACCAGACTACCACAGTTTCCGAACAGGCAAAGCAAATCACAGTCTGCAACATACTTTATATGTAAATCCCTGCACCCATACATTATCATAGAAACCAAACCATGTTTCAGAACAGTAAAAGGCGGAAACTTCCATTCCATAGAAATGGAACTTCATATAGTCAATAATATTTTTTTTTCAAAAGGCTGAATACATAGTTTGGTAGTTTGGCAAACTAAAGAAAAAGGTGTTTTTATCTATTCAGTACGTTATTATATTAACCAGTTTGATTACACGTAATATCAAAAGATTATTTCATTTAGAAAAACCTTGCCATTAACCCGGGTTTTGCATGAATCAGGACATGCACTCCATTGCCTCATGGGAAACACCATATCCAACCAAACAAATCGAAAGCATCAAAAGGAAATAAGGAAATGCACTGGATCAATCAGTCAATCTACCAAGTCAAACTGTAAAAGAGGAGTTTGGACCTGAACGACCTTCGGGTCACCACATGATAACCTGGGGTCCTGTAGGCCATGCTGAACCAGATAAAAGCGCACGGATACACGACATAATACTGTATATGAATCTATTCTTTGAAACCGTCTTCCTGCAGCCCTCATTCTTAAGCTCCAAAGTTCTCCGTCACACCTAATTAAAAGGGGATCAGTAAGAGTATGGGCTTCCTGCCCATGCAAACCCTCGGCCCACGTTGTCCAGGCAGAGATGGGTGTGGAGCTGCTTTTTCATACAGGGGATTTCATACAGACGCTATCTGTCTCATATCACGCTCCACTGCAGTCGGGCCTGCTTCAACCCTCTGTCCCAAACCATTAAATAAATTAACCGTTGGCAAGGCCCAACTGTATCGGAATAGTTTCACCATATCAGAGAATGAGAGACGATACCGGGTTGAATGGAAAACGTAGTTTTATCATTGCCTCTACATCTCTGATGACTTGAGCCTGTTCCTTAGTGTGTTCCTGCTTGAAAATGAAACTCCCTTCAGGTGAGAGAAAAGGAAATGCCTGTCTGTTTAATTGATGGAGGAGTTTTTGTATGGGAAGTCCCGCGGATCAACATAAGTCACCTTGTAATGGGACCCTCTCGCAGTTAGGCTGGGAACTAACCCCCTCGTTAGTCATGAGAGATAGCAATCTGTTGTAAAGAGACACTGTTACCGATAAGAAAGGCCTTACAACCATGTGATTAAAGTGTTAACTAGCTATACTGCCACCCAGATGTTGGAGACACACTTCGATGGCTGTTATTCAGACGCATGTATTAGGCTGTTAGTCCAGATCAGCTGTACTCACAGTTGGATAGATTGACAGCTTTCCATACTCATGACTGGAAACTCTATACCAACAGCAAAAAAATATATGTTTTGTCAAAGATTATTATGTTGACCAAACAGAAGAGCGGACCTTAGATGTTGCTGCAGCAATTGAGGTAGCGGACATGATCAATCCAAAGTTGATGGCAAAGTTGACAGGGTTCAGATGCTGTTTTAGGTCAAGCAAGCGGGTTTAACATCTTAAACACGTTGTCAGGGATTAGCTTGGGGGAAGTCCTTAGTGGCTGAGAAAAGGAGGGTTTGTTGGGTGATGTTCGTCTTCACAGCTCACTGCACTACCCACCCTCAGGACACCTACATAGGCGACCATGCCGACTGTCTAATTGAGGCATTAAGGGTGAAGCAGACAAAGAAGGCCACACCAACAACAAACATCAAAAGCTGCAAGCAGCAAATGACATTTCCCCAAAATTAGCTCCTCTACACTCTAGCCCACTAATCGAAACATCAAAAATATGTAGCCCACATAGAACACTAGAATCTTTAAGGCTCTAGCAAAAACAATATGGCGGCTATGAGCCAATGAGCATGAACAAAAGGGTGTTCACCTTTCAACAGCGAACCCTCTAAATTACACAGGAGAGCAAATAGATCGTTATAGCGCCACCATATGGTCAATTGTTATGGCATTGCATGGAGGTGTGGAGACCATGAGGATTCAACTCTTTACATACAAGGTGCTGCTTTTCTATTCCACCTAGTTAGTTGCAACTACCTGATGCCCCAAGTCAAATTAGGCGTTCCTAATTAAGGAGAAGGTTCCTGATAAGGCCTTTGATGGCCAAAATCGAATACCAATGGTGTAGAGTAGACCAATAACACTCACAATTCTGCAAGGATTCTCCTTCCAATGCTTTACCATATAACAGAAATGTTGACTTTCATTTTCCACACCAAAGCTTTAAATAATAATACAAACCACCATAAACAAATGCAATAGGTTTCCCTAACAACAAAAACGGAATAAGAATGATCAATCTAAGGCTACTAGGCTTGTGTGGTTGTTACAGTGTCTAAACAAGGCTATTTACCATGGACTTGCAGAAGAAGCTGCTTAAGCATTTATGTACAATACCAGTCCAAAACCTTTGCCTCGGTTTCTACAGTTACAGTAGCACACATTTGCTGTCTATATGATTGGCACTGTTCTTTTGATTGTGTACACCCAGTCAGGTAGGACGTCTGTCTAAATCCGCCAGACACAAGTGTGATCGGTACTGCACCTGTGCCATGCGGGCTGCAGTCTGCCGAGCTGAGCGGGTTGTCCAAGGACATACAGAAGGATGTCCGGGGGGCGACGGCCTCCAGTTCCTCAAACACACGGGACTGGCTTGAGCTGACCTGAGAACAGCGTGACTGAGAAGCCTCCGTGCCACTGCCACCTGAAACAGCACACAGAGCAAGGTGTTAATGTCAGCCTCTTGCTCAGTTGGTGAACCATGGCAATGCTGTGTCTGGATTGTGGGTTCAATCCCCAGAACCTCCTGTATGTAGGCTACATAACTGAATTGCGTTTTTAACTTGTTACTGAGGATAAGAGGCAGGCAGATGCACACATTCTTATCAGAAGTTTAACCTTTGTTTGTTAACTCAGTTAGCACCTGATGGACCGTCGCCTCTAGGCGTCACAGAGACGGTGCCGTGTCGCAACTTTGCACGCGAACAAAACATACACTTCACTCAGACCTGTCCAACAAACCTCCACTCCTCCTTGTCTGAAGCTGGTGTCATTAACCCTCCGCCAGCACCAAATCAGGACCTCCGTGAGACAGAGAAAGCCCCCCGGGGGGAGTCTGTGTTAGCTCACTGGAAGCCTTAGGACTTTGTTGGGCATGGGTTTCAACTCACCACACTAAATGTGTAGGAGTACCCCACACCCCCTAAGCCATAATTACCACATACCAGGCTCACAGCGCAGGTCAAACTGACCACCTTAATCACACATTAGCCATTGAAAGTTAACGTTTTCCACAGACAAAACATTGCTTCATGTATACAACTGCATCTGGAGATAATGTAAAATCAGCTCTGGTGCGTGTACACACACACACGTATGCGCGTGCACGCACACACACACGCGTCTCAGCTCTCAGAGGCATACAATGAAGGGACTTGACACTTCAAAGCATATTGCTGTTGTCAATTCGGCAGCCATTGTCCACCGATCAGCGCTACAGAGCTGGGCAGCCGGGCTGGGGCGAGGGTTAGGGCCAGGAAAGAGAGACAGGCGCAGACAAGGCCCCTCTGTTTCACCAGTTTATACCCCGGCAGCCCCCCCCACCACCCCCCGCTCTGGCCACACCGTACGTCTGAAAGGCCGGCTGGTGGACAGTCCGGCCCAGAGACACACCACTGTCGAGGACAGTTACACTTCCAAGGTGATGCTCAACGAGGGGTCACCACGGGGTCGCCCTCTGATAGTTGGGCCCTGGCGTGGGGATGTGAAAAGGATCCGAGTGGAGCACACAAAGAGAGGAACCCTCGTCAAAGGGGCTGTTGAAGGGTGAGGGGTTCGCGTACACCCATACGTACACCCATACGTACACCCATACGTACACCCATACGTACACCCATACGTACACCCATACGTACACCCATACGTACACCCATACGTACACCCATACGTACACCCATACATACACCCATACATACACCCATACGTACACCCATACGTACACCCATACGTACACCCATACATACACCCATACGTACACCCATACATACACCCATACATACACCCATACGTACACCCATACGCTCACACTCGGAAAAACAAACACACGAGGCGGGCCAGTATTGTATTCCCCAAGGCATTTAAATCCTCGACTATGGGAATGAGATTCAGGTCAATTTTCTTCGCAAAACTGACCATTATTTAATCTTTAAACACAGGATAAATAAATAACTGTATCTTCCAAGATTCAGTAGCACTTTGCCTACATGTTAAAAGACTGATTTTCACCATAACCTGAGCCTGTTTAGATTGTTGTGAAATGAATGAACCAGTGACATTGGGTATGGTTGACTCCCCAATACAGAACAGTGTGCCACCATAGAGCCTTTGCCCCCCTGTAGAACAGTACTGCATGGAGAACAGTAGACGTCTCGGACAGAGAAAGAAAATCCCTACAAAATGTCCCAATTGTTTGCTCTCTTTTCATAAAGCCTTTCATGAAGTCCTCCATGAGAGTCAGATGTCAGTGGCCCGTCCTTTATCCCGATGCTAAACGGTAAATTAGCGGCGGTGGCGAGCCACGGAGGTATTCTATTGTGGCCTGTAGCTCTTACTGTTTCGCCCCCATCAGAGCGGTGGTCAATGTGGATTTATGATCATCAGCAACACGTCTGCCTTTCAGCGGCCCAAGGATGAAGAGAGTAGCGGGGGGGGCGAGGCGGAGCGGGGACGGCACACGAGCCAGGGACACGCCCCTTTCTATTGTGAGGGGGCCTCGCGCCTCTCCCGCCTCTCGCTCCTTTGAACTGGGAATCAAACGGTACCAGCTATTCATCACCGCAGACCTTCTACTGCCGATTTAAAGGGAAGAGAAAAGCTTTCTGCGTTATTTATTACCGGGGAAACAAAACCGGGCTGACAGCCGACTCTCATAAGGCCATGGACACACGAGGATCTGAGGAGGGCGTCTGTAGAGCCAGGCTTTCATTTCCTCTCTTGTGTACTTGGCTGCCATGTCTTTGTACCTGCAGAGATGTCCAGGACAATCAGACTTGTGCCGCGTGGGTAAAGGGTACTACCGGGCAGGGAGGGTTCTGAAAGGAGACACGGAGAGGGCTGTGTATGACCCATATGGGCATGGATCACTGCTCACCTCTTCCAGGAGAGATCGGGGGAAGGACAGACCAGCGGCTTGATGTCCATTCTTTCCTCTTAGTCACCGTAGATGAGGTGGAACCTGAGATTGACCCTGGCCTGGGGGTTATTCTGCATTGTGGGCTAGAACTGGACCGCCAGGTCTCGGAGGGAAAAGATGGGGCAGTACCGTCCCGGCTGGGGTCCAGGGATGACTCTGGGTAACGTGAGAGGACATAGCCTGACGGAGGCTCCGGGGGAGTCCAGTCCGGTGAGCCGTGCTGCGTCTGGTTAGGGGTGGGATGGCGGAGAGGGGTGTGAAGCACTGGGTTTGGGGGTTGGGGTGTTGGGGAGTCCTGTGGGGTGCAGAAGGCCAGAGCAGACAGGGACATGGAAGAGTCCAGGCCGCTCAGATCCGCTGGAAAAAGAAAGAACACAGAGAAAGGATATAGAAGGGCAAGGCACCCCTAAAATGTCCTATGTGTACAAAATAACAGAAAACCTAAGAATGTTTCACCTACAGCACTTTTTGACAGGAATTCTAAGGTGCCTGAAAACCAATTAGTCTAAGTAGCATGCAGCCTATTTGAGAAAATGTTCCTTTAATTGGCTTGAAAGCTTTCCTGGTACAGTACCAGATAGGCCACTGCTTCGTCCGCTACACAGGTCAGTGCTCCGGCTGAACTGGCTAGACGGGGGACGAGAGAAGTCGGAGAGCGAACCCTCTGAGAAGTTAGGCAGCGGAGAGGCCAAGGAGCCGAGGTCTTCAGGCCCACAACTGGGTTCTAGTTCTGGCCCTGGAAGGCACACGGCCACTGAGGTAGGCAAGAGGACTTCCTGCCTCTCTTTTGCCCCATCCGTGGTTTCCTTCCCCCCTACCGGATGAGGGACCTGAGTTGGGGCCGATTCAAGGTGGGGACTGGTGCTCTCTGGCCTAGATTCAGCGACAGAGAGTTCAGGGGAGGCTCTGCTGGGACAGGGTGAAACTGGTGTCAGAACACAGGGAACAACAGCAGCAAAGCGCCTCCCACTGGTGGTGTTGGAGTGCTGCGGTCTGCTCCTGGACACTGCAACAGAAAATGACACAGGTTAGGATTGGTTGTGAATGTCTTTGCGTCAACCATACCCAATTCCATGCACATTTTAACCAATTTACAAGAAACCGATTCACAATTATAAACTGTATACTGTTACTTCATTGAGTACAGTGTACTTGATACTATTGAGTTGCAACGTTGTCCCACACAGCCATCTTCAGAAGTATTCACTAAACGCACAAAGCTCTGGAAAACAGCAATCGCTAAAATGTAAAAATCCGACTGGCTCAAAATAGCCAAGGGGCACGCAGGAGATGTGCTTTAGGTATGGGCATCGGCATTGTTCAGTACCGACAAAAGGATGCTGATGAATAATAGTTGATACGGTGAATCCTCAGACAGGGTCACGGCATTCATCATATTTTACAGCTCGATGATGTATCTGCCAAAACACGCTGATTACATTTTGGTTCCTACTTTCCTAAGACCAGGAGCAAACAGTGTTCACCCTGCTGTGTGGGTCAGCGCTCCAACAAAGGCTCCAGAACCCCAACCCGTTGGACCAGCTGCCCAATTCCCAACTCCGTATTATTCATGCACAATGCTGGAGGACCGGAGGCCGTGCTATTTATTCATGATTCATCATGATTCATCATTCATTTGATGTCGTCTCGTCCACGTATCAACGCACTTATTCAAATCTCTATTCTGTTGCAGTTTGTCACGCTCTGCCCTGGCTTTAGCATAAGGACAAGTCAGTGACACGTCTGCAACTCGCAGAACACACGTTAGACACCGCCATCCTCTCCCGCTGCACTTTCATCTCAACGTTACACTACCTGGGGAATATTGTCATAGCAACTCACTCTCCCACAGTCCTTTTATTCCAATCCGCATCCCAGATCCCATCTACAATCAGCTCCGGCCGACAGCGCCCAGCTTCCTTCTTCCCGGCCTCCATTCTTCCTGCCATTGCACACTTTTGTCGGCGGGGCCAGGGGGGTGTTAGACAATGTACTCCTGTATCCTGGCGCTCCGTGTGACACAGAGGAGTCAGTGGTAGCAGGGGGATAGAGAAAGCTGCACCAGGGAGCACATTTCTGCACCGAGCCGCTCTCACAATGCCCAGCTCTACCATCTGTTGAACACAGCGGAGCGTGTGTGAGCGCTTGCGTGCGTGTGTGTGTGTGTGTGTGTGTGTGTGTGTGTGTGCACGTGTGTGTGCATGAATGACATGTGTCTGCAACGCAAAGCTACCCTCCCTAAGACAGCCCAGCGTGTATCCCTCGAGGACCAAGGTCAGGGAGGTTTGTGATGCAGCCCACCACCATATGGAGGAATAATTAGCTACGAGACGGCGGATTGCAGAGCAGAGAAATGCCCCTATCCCCCTGCTCCCCCCTTGTCTTCGCTCCCTCCTCAAAGCCGTGCCCTGCAGTGTCGCCGTGGCCCTGGCGAGAGGGGAGGCGAAATGCCTTCACATCAGTGGCAGGTCACTGAAAGGACCGGTGGGTATTCTGACAGACAGCTTTTCATTGGCAAACACACTAGCAGATGATCACCAGGAGGGCGGCGCTACATACACTTCCTCCCCAGAGCATAGAGTTAGGGATTAGGCCTTAACGAAGTGGGTTGAGGGAGGGATTACGGGCTAACAAAAGCCCCGTCGGTAACCTCCACCGCTCCAACACAGACCTCATTCCCTAATGACCACTGATGGAGTCAAAAGGAGACAATGTCCTCATACCACAATAAAAATCTCTTTTAAAATTAAATCAGTAATAATATGTTCTCTGATTAAAAATGTAAGCCAATGTTGTTATAAAGCCTACTGTACGGAATGAAATGAGCGAGTCGAACCCTGAACATAGACTGGCTGGAAAAGGTGGAAGGTTGGAAGGTTCTCACCTGTATATGCATGCATCTTTGGTGCACTCAAGGACTGTCTTACTTCAGTCGGTCCTTGCTGAGGAGGTCGTGGCCTGGGCTTGCTGGATAAAAAACATCTGGGTCCAAGATCTGCAGGACAGGCCTTCATGTGGGCCAGAAAACGAGAACAATGGGAAGGACGTCCATCGGGGACAGTGTGGTCCTGAAGGGAAGAGACACCAACTTGGGCGTCATACACAGTGAAAACAGCAGAGTTAATTTAACTCTCCCTAAATCACATTTGGTCCCTCTCAGTTTTAAGTTAAATTAATTCTGTTCAAGAAAGCAAGTCTGTGCAGGATCTAAGACCTTTAGGCTCTGCCTACAACAAATTCACAGACAATCTTGAAAAGGTTTGAAACATGATTGATCAAATAATCATATGTCTACTTTAAACACCACTGAGCAGAGCCAATGTAATTCAAAATTGAGTGGGACCAAATGTGATCCAGGGAGAGTAAAATGAACTGTGCCGTTTAACTGTACATAAAGTGTTATTCAATCCACACAGTAATTCCTAAAGTAATGCAGGTGATATCGGCACTTTCCAAACTCAGTCAATAAAGCAACACAAAGTCATAATACAGTTGCATAATAAAGATGAATGACCAGAGTCAGAGCGGAAACTAAATGTGATCTAAAAAATAATTCAAATAATGCACGTCAACTTCAGTGCCCCCTTGTGTTGAATAAATAGATTACAGGCCACACAGATTCTCAAAACTGTAGAAGCCTCAATATTATCCTGCCTTTACGCACATTGACGCACACTTGCGTGCTCACACACGGACACACACACACACACACACACACACACACACACACGGACACAAAGGATATGGTCCTATTGCTCTTTAAACAAGGATCGGGTCTGAGATGAAAGCAGGCATGATGGTCAATATTGAACGAGTAGAGGGATTGGGCTACACACGCCATGATGCCTGCTGCCTGCCAGGGGAAATTACTCAGCCCACAGACAGACTGCCAGGGACTAATTCACTCCCTCCATGGCCTTTAGAGAACAAATACCCAAATGCAACAAAAGACCCACTGACATACATGCACACACACAGGACATTTACTGTATTTGTCTTGGATTAAGGCTACATCTAAACAAAGTTCATGTCTTCTTTTGCTTTCACTAGTTCCATCCTCAACCCATTAAACAGTTCTCCCCATAAAGCCTTCCCTAGATGTACGTCTCAAAAAGTCCTATAAGTTCGAACCCTTAACTAGTTCTAAACACAAACCCCTAACAAAAACTCTCACCCAAACCTTAACCCAAACACTAAACCAAAAAAACAACTTTAAAACCATTTTTGAAAAATTAAGATTTGCTAAAACTTGTGAGGTTCTATCTCTTTGGACATGTTGGTAGATTTTCATTTTGAATAACAATTACACACACACACACACACACACACACACACACACACACACACACGCGCACGAGCGAGAGTTTGTGGACATGAGCCCTCAATGTTGAGCCCTCAGACACTGAGAGAAGAGCACACAGTGACTCATACAAGCAGGATCAGCCTTAAGTCCCTCCACCATCCGCGCTGATTCCCTTTACTCAGATCTGAGGCTTTACAGATTTGCATTGTTGTGTGGAGGGGAATACGTGAGGTGGACACCAAAACATTAAAAGCAGGAAGCCCTCTTCCTTACTCCTTTTCCTCACTGCTTTCCTCACTGCCCCCCAAACACCATTCCTGTCAGTCACACCCGCGCAAGCAGGGAGGACTAAAACAGGGATTTGTGCGACGAGATGGGTGTCCCCCAGCCCACAGGGCGAGTCTCAACACGGCCCTTACTGCAGCGTCTTTACAACGGCATGAATAGACAACACCACGCACGCACAACTCAACACCCACGCGTGACCTTTCAGGTCCCGTTTCGGGTACCTGGGAAAAACATAGCCTCCACATGGGGGATTGTATGTAGCTGACCCACAACTGTCCTCGCTTTCACCTCTTTCAAGCCAAAATCCACATTCACATACACCTGTTTGACTGTAACGTTTTTACCCGGCTGAGGTTCAATGAGTGTCGCGACACGCCCCGGCTGGCTTCATCTGCTGGTGGATGTTTTTAGAGCTGCACAGTACATAGCCTGTGACTACAACAAGGAGTCCTGGGGTACCCCACAGGGCCCCAGGAAACAGCCTGACCTCCTGGCGTCAGGCAGCCCACACGCCGGCCTCACACAGCACAGCCAGCCCAGAGCCAGTCCTGCCTAATATCATTACAGGCCTGTTTGTGGTCAACAGCTCCCTGATGGAGATGCAAGCACTGGGAGATGAATGGAGGAAGTCTATTAGTCAGAGTCCCAGATGGCCTGCAGAGGAGAGGCCGGCGTGCGCTCCGACCCCCTCCAAACACACATGTTCACTAACGCACACAGACATACAGACGGACAGACACGAACACTTAATGACACTGGGTCGGAGTGAACCCACTGACAGGGAGAGGACTCGGGGCGAAACAGAAGTGTGTCTCTGTCCTGTGTTTCTGTCAGGAGGAGGAACAGAGAATTCCTCACAAAGAGCCTGGCGTATAAGAAAGCCTGGCTTAGGCCCTAACAAGGTTAAACCCATGAAAAAGAGTGACTTTTTAAATCATGGAGATTTGTGTTTCTGCAGGGTGCAATTAGCTTTGCTCCGGAGCGGGAGCCGCTGGGGGGTTTGGGGGTGTGTGGAGGGCTGGGCGGGAGCGGGGGACACTGGGACACATTGTGGAGTCCGGCAGATCCAGGAGAGTAAATCTGATTATCAGCTCGTGTCAGAAACCAGGCTCAGATGCAGCTTAGCATTCAGAGCGACTTTCCACTTTCACTGGGAGAGAATGACCCTGCTCTGCTTTTGAGGCCTCTGCCGTGGGCCGGCCAGGGGGCACCCCACTGCCAACGGCCGCCTCCGGACCCCGCGTCCAGCCCCCACTAGGCAGCGGCACCGAGCGGTCGCAGTTGCCGTGCGACCACATAACGAATCCCAAACGAGGGAAACCGTGCCCGGCTTTGGCCTTCTGTCTCCATGCCACGCCGGCGTTCGGTTACTGGACGTACTGGTTCCGTGGCAACAGCGCCATGCCCTGGTATGCGGACAGGGAGGGGGGGGACAACACAGGCAGTCTGAGAAAACAGCCCGGCTTACAACACAGACCAAGGCACTGAGAGGCTGACAGAGCTCTCTTTCTGGAAACACAGAGGATATACATATTTAAATTTGACCTCTAAGGCCCGGAGCTCTTGTTTGAGCACCTGGGGTGGATCTGTGTCCCTCCGCATTCTGCAGTCTTAGTTCTCCCAGTGTCCCCGGCGACAGCGGAGCGATGTCTGACGCGTCGGCGGCCGGGCAGACCGCTGGGTCAACAGCCCCTCGTCTGCCCAGCGGCCCGACGGCCGGTAAAGTTCAGCAGGGATTTGAATCGGCGCTCTAAGACGGGAGCTGTTTACCCCACCTCATTATCCCTGACAATTCAAAAGGTACTGCCAGTGCAGAGGGGGGAAAACGAGAGCTGGGTGAGCCAGGCTGATGAACTCGGCAAATCAAGAAGTGCTGAAGGCAGTTAGAGATGTAAATGAGGCTGTAAGGACCGGCTAGTGTCTTTGTCCACACTTTCACTTAGTTTGTTTAACTAGAGGCCAAGACAGGAAGAGAGCCCACACAAATCTGCTGTCCCCATGGCAACCCCACTGTTAATTGCAGCACATTCACTCTCAAAGCTCATTCGAGAGAAGAGGAGAGCCGGTGCAAAGTGTGTGTGTGTGGGTGTGTGAGTGTGTGTCTGTTTGCTTGCTTGTTTCTAGGTGTAGGTCTTTTGTGTTTCTCATTTGGAATACTGCCGTCCCATGAGTGTGTAAAACAAAATAGTGAATGTACACCTTAATCATTGCGGGTGGGTTACTGTACATTGCTATAGAAATGCGGTTCATAAAATAAGTTGTATTTGGGAACTTACTGTCCACTGGGAGAATGCCCGGTCCCACAGGATGGCCTTACTGACAAAGGACAGATAACAAGGTGCCTGGAAAAACAACAGAATAACAGTATTCAGAGAACTACACACAAAAAGGCATTTCAGATTAGTTCTGGTCATTTCGAGACCTGACAAAAACAATCATTGTAAAGACGTAAATGTACCGAAACACTATTGTTGACAAACACAAACATATCGACTTTAGACAAACTAATGCTGATGGAGAGAGTATTGAGATCAAAGACTCTGTCTGGCACTCAGTGGGGCCCGGCCAAGAACAATGGCAGGAGCAGACAAAACATATGCAAAGACGAAGAGAGAGAGTAAGAAACACAGAGAGAGTGAAAGAGTGAAAGAGGGGCAGCAAGTTTGAGAGAAAGACAGAGTGAAAGAGACAGCGTGAGAGAGACATTGAGAAAGACAGAGTGATACACAGAGACAGTGAGAGAAAGACAGAAACGGCTTCCTCCATAGACATCCCGTTGAAACCCTTCTCTGTCTTTTCCAGTAGTAGGGTTACATCACAGAATGGACACTTCATCATAGTCATAACCAATGGTAATGTCACCCTTCCCACAAACCTTTGCTTCATCTTTTCAGCTAGTGGAATTTTTACTTCAAGAAATGTTTGGGTCCCTGTATGACACCCCCTCTTTAACCAGCCAATGGGTTGGACCGTACATTGTCTGGCCGTATCCGTCTGTTTGACCCACAGAGTACGGGCCGCTATGTTACGCTCATCAATCACTGAGAGACATGCACACATCACCATCGGAAACCCAGGCCGCAGTCACCACTGGAGCTCATCCATCTCCCTTTGCAGCGGGTGGCAGGTCCGAGTCGGCTCCAGGCCTGGGCCACGGCAGGGTGTTGGACGGGAAACCCTCCCAGGGCTCACCCCTCATTTATGGGCCATAACCTCGCACCGGAGTGGGTGACAGGGGGCAGAAGGGCCTCAGAAGGAAAGACAAAAGGTTCTCTACCTTCTGGGGGGAGCTTTGAGAGAGCGTTGGCGGGGGATCTTCCTGAACTGTGCCAGCTTGTGCCAATGCTCGGTCAAGATGGGACACCAAATAAACTCCAGCCAAGGTTCAACGCAGTGTCTTCAGAACAGCCTCTATCAGCTGATGGAACATCCTGTCTCATTATGTGCCCCATACTGATCCCTACTGGCTCCACTTAACTAAGCATCTTCAACTATTTCACACACAGTATTCCTACTCTCAAGTTGCCAATTTAAATATCCCATACAACAAGAAAAATCCTAGAGCAAGGCGCTTAATCCCAAATCGTCCTGTATAAGAGCATCTGCTAAATGACTAACATTTGGTAAAGTGGTTCTCTGACTGGGAATGCCGAAAGGACACGAAAAGGAAAGAAAGAGCAAAAGGGGAAATGGAGTGTATTTTTTCTGGACCTGCACACAGCCACCAAATATGACTTATTTCACCAGGCTGCCAGAACAGTGTCATGATGAATGAGGACCAGAACGTATTCCTAGTCATGACTTGTGCTGCTGGGCAATGGGCCCTGGGTCTGTTACTGAAAATTTAAGTTGAGCCAGAGGGCAGGAGTGAACCACCGCACAGAGAGCTACTTAAGAAAGTGAAACATGTCACAGGCTACATCATTTATATAGCTTTCAAATGACCAAATGTTTATCTTCCCACCCCATCAACTCTTCCTTAGATCCATAATATAACAAGAGAAGAAAAAATTATGTTCCATGTTTGCCCAATTTTTCCCTAATCCTTTCAGGTTTTGGATCATTTGGATATTCTTTGGACTCAATATTAATAATAATTCTTTACAACAAAATCAAAACATATGTTGGCAGGAGTGAGTGTCAAAAAACAACATTTTATTGAATTAATACAGAAAAACAAGCCAAAGGTGTTAAGTACAAAAAAATGATTTATATCTCCCATTTTTGGAATATGTAGAACCCTTTCTTGCGGATCCCTCATTTTTTGTAGTTGCTGGGAGCAGTTTGCTGTAGAACACAAATTACATTGGAAATTCCTTCAGAATATTTTGAATAGCTACTCGTAAGTGGCCTCCATGCTATTGGTAGCTGGCAAATGACTTGTTAGTGATCCCTGGGATTAAAGGACACCTCAGTTAATATAGCAAGGAAAAGGCTTCATCTCGCCAATCAATATTTTCATTGATTTCATCTCATCATCATTACCATAGGAATGAGTAACACCTAACATCCTATGAACACGTAACGCCTAACGTCCTAAGAACACGTAAGCCTAACATACTAAGAACACATAACACCTAACATCCTAGGAACATAAAACACAATCCTGGGGAAAACTGTCATAACATGGTTGATGTTCACCTTTTCCTTGTCAGATTCAGATAGAGTCCCTCTTAAAGATACCCCTCACCTTATAAAGACATTGGGCATTACCTTCTTGGGGGACCTGTTCACCATGGCATGGCTGTAATGTGGGCTGGGGAGGCGACAGGGGAAATATGTCGGTAGCTTGTCAATAGTGAGTAGGTGGAAAATATTAAATTACCAATTAAGGACTAATCGCCAATGTAGAAGCTGCCCTCTCGCTCTCCCACTCTGCCTTATCCTCTCTGAGATTTATGTGGCCATCTGTCCATTTCCCAGGGGAGCCCTTTCCTTTCTCCTGAGCACTACACAGAATGTTTTATTAATTCACTTTCAGCTGATTACACCCTCTCTGTGAGCCAGAGTACATTAATAGACATTTAATCAACATTTAATCAAGGCTACGGGAGACGAAACGCAACCCAGGGATCAGAGCGTCTTGAGGTGAGCAAAAACGAACACACAGAAACGCACGCCCAACAAGCCTATCGAGAAAAAACAGCGACCGACCGAAACACACAGACAGTGAGCCAGTTGAAAGACGTTGCCACAGACAACTACAGACAGAAAGGCAAAAGGACATTAGAAATACACAGCAGCTATTCAGCAACGGTGCCCACGCCAACAAAGGGCTACCACAGGAACACCGTCCACGACAACGACACAAAACGCCCGATTACACCCCAGGAACCACCGGTCTGCCGAGACAATAAGAGCATCATGGGACGCCGAAAAGCACAGCAGACGCCAGGAGATCAGGTTCACAGGACAGTCATACAAACCTATTACGGCCACACAAAAGAGCAGGGTTACTGCCTCAGCATGGACCGAGCCAGGTTAAAACCAGAGACAAAACCAGAGAGCAGCCAGTTTCACCAGGAGAAAGCCCAGGGTCAGCAATAATGAGAGCTGAATGTGAGCACCCAACCAATCCTGTTTAATGGAGTTCATCCCTAGAAGGGCTGTGTCTTGCCTTGGGTGTGTGTGCACGTTTGGTTGTGGGTCAGGGGGCTGCAAGAGATCTATGACCCCGAAATGAGCTCTTGGAGTCAGAGGGGACTCCCGCTGGCAGGACACAACTCTCTTTATAGTTTAATCTGGTAGCACCGAGGATCAATATGGCGACCATCAGCGCTGGTGATTGTGAGCGCAGGAGTTAGCGCTCCAGCCATATTTGGCCCCTCACCGGGCAGCTGACGCATGGACACAAAGCCAGCGCCCCACCACCACCACATCCACAATGACCTCTGGGACAGTGGCACACCAGCGGCTAACCTACTTAACATTCATTAGCGTCAAAGAGGTGGACAGATGCTGAGGTCTTACGGCTCTTCCCTCTCATGTCCTCGCCATGGGGCTCACTGAACGGAGCTTGACGTGCTTTTCATTCGAGATGCAGGAGACTTGGCGGCGGTCCGGCCTCTGTCCGTTCTGTCGAAGATTAGGAGGAGGGCTGGACGGCCGCTGACTGACTCACCTTCTCCTGGCGGAGGACTGAGCCAGAGCCACACGACCAGCTGGTGGTGTTGATGGGACATCTGGGCCGGCGGAGGTTCCTGAGTGGAGGGTTCCGCTTCTGGTCTCGCTGTCTTCGGTCCGGTCGGTTCCCAGAGCGTAACTTAGGTCCTCTGCCAAACTCACTAACCCACATGTCCCCTGAACTAATCATGTCGAGCTCCTTCTCTAGAGAACCACCTTCCAAGTTCGTTCTCTGTACCCCCTACGAATAAGGGGATAGGCTGAAACCTACAGGTGAATCCATATAATTGACCAATGCCTTTCAGGAAAACAAGCTCTTTCTCCCTGGCATCGACATGGCTACCTCAGTGTAGCAGTGAGTGAAAAGGGACAAACTGGCTGTTGGTGGATTATTGCTGTTAATAATTAATACAATGTAAAAACAGACTGAGTTACTGGTCGGTTTCATTCCCTGAGTAAAAACCTAAAGGAACGCAAAAGTCCAATAACACCAACACACAAAGGATTCTTTTTTCTTGTAACTTTAAGGCACATTTACACTTCTACTGCCCTTATGTGACCCACAGATCTAGGTCAGATGGGCCTCTTGATCTACCAAAGCAGTGAATGAGAATCCCACCCCAACCAAATCGCAGACAGAGACCAGAGCTGAAAACAGGAACGGTGGGACAGAAGGCTTTTCAGCCCAAAAAGAGAATAGACATGGATCAAGTTCTGGGCTGTTGCAATGCCAGCTAGAACATAAATCTCCTAGCCTTAATTACATTACAGGGGATATAGAGACCAGCTCTGTGGAAACAATGGACCCTGTCAATTCCCCAAATCAGACCTCATTAGTGCGAATATGTCCGTGTATGTGTGCGCGCATGTTCAAAACAGAAAGCTATCTGTAACCCCAATCAAAGCTTATTATCCAGAGTGTGTGGTTTCAGTCAGATATTTTATAACATGTAACTCTGAGGGAAAAAGTGACATATTAACAAACCCCAGAGCACAACGTACTGGTGACTGTTGCCCCTAGTAACAAGAATACACACACACACACACACACACACACACACACAGAGATATACCAAATATGCAACTCCTTAAGATTACTTTCTAAAAGTTGTGAGATGCAAAAGTAATTTCTAACACATTTTTCATAATCTTCTTTCAGAATTCAAGTGAAAGATAGTTGGAAAAAGTTTAAATCAGTAAAAAAAGGTAAGAAAATGTATCCAACTATAGGTGAAGATGCCAAAATGTAAATGAACATACAAACTACACCATAAAATAATGCTTAAAGTTTGATTTTATATATACCTAAGAATAAAAAGTCAAATTAATCATTACATAATCTTTATACTATGCAAGGGATGGCACATTTTCCAACACAGAGACAGTGAATAGTAAAAGTATTTGACCCCTTCAGATTTGTGATGGGATTGTACATAGTGATATTGAATGTTTTGCAGATCATCATACAAAACCTAATAGAAAACGGAAAACATTTTTATACATATACATTATTTAAATAATAAAAAGCTACATTCATAAAACTTCCCACAATCTTGACAGGTGCTCTATGGCATACTTGTGTTAACTTTTTGAGCAGCTTGTGACCAGTTTAACTAACGAACAAAATACTGCATCCCACATGAATGGCGCCATAACTGCGGTCAAGCATGTTTGCGGGTGAGTGATGCTTTGAAGACACTTTAGCTGACCCAAACCTAAATGGGATGCTGCAGCAGAAGCTATACGGAATTCAAGCAGCCCTGCATGGAAGAGTGGTCCAGCTTTCTTCACAGCAATGTGAGGGACAGACCAACTAAAGCAGGCAGTTGGTTGAAGTCATTACAGTTCAAGGCGGTCCCAGTAATGTTTCATATCATTGTTAATTAAATAAATTGCAAAGTATAAAAACATTGGGTTATTCATTCAGCAACATCTTTGGTTCAAAAGAAAATAGAAAATAATCTGAAAAGGATATATATACACACCTTTTCATAGCATGGTAACAGAAGGGATGACCAGGGATGTTCTATTGACTGTATTAACTGTAAATACAATACATTTTCCCTGACTTGCTTAAACTTTTTGTAAAAAAAATATAAGTATAAAAATATTTACTTTATTTGTATGGAGTAGAAGTACATCCTTTTCTAAAAAGATAAACAAAAAATGACTTAAGTCGTGGTTCACAGTAATTTACACAGCTGGTTAAAATGTTAGCCTTTTACACAATGAGTAAATCATTGAGGTTTGTAACTACTAAAGATATGTTGGTGCATCACTAGTCCTGATCCTTTTCTGTAAGTATAGATGGCTCTTCCTTAAACACACTCTCCTCATGTCAACCTTCATTCTGCCCAACAGGGGGCTCTGAAATGCACTATGGGTAATCCAGATGTCACAATACCAGTTGCTAAGACACTGCTTGGAAATGCATTGAGAAGGAAAGCCCAGTCTGGGATAAGTCACTGGCAGTATGTTTCTGTTGTAAATTCTCAACAAATGTCATTCTTTATGATAATGGGCGTTTTTTATGCCTTCTTGTTTCAATGTCCCAAATGAAACAATTTACCGTTACGTGGCACATCTCAGCTGTACCTGAACATTTCATTTGATTTAAACTCTACTGAAATCTACAAAGGCCCAAAATGTATTAATCTTAAATATTTAAATTGTGAACAAATTGTGGAAAATACAAGTAATAATGTTCATACACTAGTTTGTTAATCAAGGTGTTAATATCCAAGGCAAAAACCCCAGCACAATCAAACATACATTTGAAGACAAGTTACACGCACAAACACACAAAGCTGACAAAGCCTCTTACAAAACCCCATAAAAATACCAACACAAGCACATTCACGCTGTTCTGAGGGAGAGAGGCCTGCCCACTCTGTGCTGCCCATTGTTGCCAGGGGGCTATGAATCAAAGGGCCCGTGACCTGGCTTGGCTCTGCCCAGCAGGACAGAGGGAAACCCTGCTCCCCAGGCCCACAACCAGCCCCTGGTCCCCCATCAGCCCGGGGCACCACACTGGGCCGCCCCCCGCCCCCCCAACTTGTATGGCCGTTATTTCCTCATCTCATCAATCTGTCAGCCAAGCCACGTGACACGCTGCACAATATGCTTGCCGTATTTCTCCATTAGCGCCCTCTCAATATGGCCCATGCATTTCTATATTATTCACCGCTCTCCCACTGGGCTAGGGCCCCCGGTGCTGCTTTGCAACTACCATCCATACAATGCACAGCCCCGCACATCCTCTTTACATTCTGGAACACTATTGACTATTCTCTCCAGTCTATATTCATCAACGCACAGAGTGGCATGCATTAACAGCCATACTGGTCTGGGTCAAAACGACATATTCAAAACAATTCTGAGAGGCGCCTCGTGCAGAAACAGCTGGGGCACGCGCGTGCAAAACAGGCACAATGTAGTGCGATACGAACGAGGGTAATCCAAAAATATATATATATGTACATACACACACACACGAAAATTTCTAGCCAACAGGCCCTCACCTATTCAGTACAAATTGGACACGTGTCTGGAGGTAACAATCAGGGAGGGAGGGAAGGAGGTAAGAAGAAAGAGGGAGAGTGAGAGTGTGCCCTTTGGAGAACTCTGGGATGGACTCACTTTAAAAAAAGACTATTCAATTCATCTCCAAGTGAGGAAAAAAAGGAGACTCCAAACTATACATGGAATCTTTTCAATGGTGTTTCTCTTAAACAGCGGAAAGGGGAGAAAATAAAAGGGGGGTAGCCTGGGGGCCGCATAAATTTGACATACACAGGCCTACAGGGCATAGTGATTGTTGCTTCCCCAAAAAACTTTTCTTTTCTTCCAGAAAACACTTTCCCTGCTGAATAGGCACCTATTAGTTAGTCCATTATAGGCACAAGGCTCTTCAATGGCTCCTCACTGTGCCTCTTTATCATAGTCAGGCCCTGAATGCTGGCAGCCCCCCCCGCCCTCCTCCACCCTGGGCCCTGCTCCTCAGAGACAGACGGTGGAGGTCTGCCGATGGCCGAGGTGGGGTGGCGATGGGACGGGGTTTTGGCGGGTACCCCATGCCCCCTGTTGTCAGCCACAGGTGTGGTGGGTTAAGCGCAGTGGTCTGAAGCCACTGAAGAGGGCCCCATTGTACAGCTGCGCGCTTTCTTTGCCACTTGCCATCAAACCCCGTGCCCCCCCCCCCCCCCAAAATATATTTTTTAAAGGTTCTACATCCATTAGCTGATCTCCATAATGCCCCCCGCACCAAAAACAAGTCAGGACTTTGGCGAATCGCTGCACACGGCCTTGCAGACCCAGTATTGTTGCTGGATTATTCCGGAGTTAAGTGAAAGAAAGAGAGAGAGGGAGGGAGGGTGTCTGTACTTTATCTCCAGGGGAGACAGAGAGTAGAGGAGTTTCTTAAGAGAGAGTTGGGCCCCACAAACACCTGCAAGGAAACAGACCACCTTACTACTGTCCCACTTCTAAACTCAAAGTACGCTTGGAATAAGACGCAATCCCACGATACCCTGCAGTCCCACCTCCCTAAAAATAGTGTTATTGTGCTGAATACAGGTCCAATCCACTGTTCAGCCATCCAAAAAAAATAACAGCAATTCATCAGAATGCCAACAACGCCAAAGTCCTTTGAAAAGTGTGATGTCCGATCAGATGGTGAGAGTCACTCAAGAGGTAGGGAAGTTACAAAGTTTCTGCGTGTGTTTGTGTGTGTGTGCATGCGCGCATGTGTGCCTGTGTTTGTCTACGTGGTTAAGGAAAGAGAGAGTGAAGTTAAGAGAGTGGCTGGATGATGAATATGGAGGCATTGTTCAGCCATGCTTACCTCCACGGGCAACCATCTGCTCCCTGTCAATGCGTCACCTGCTTGTCTGAGCCGTCTCCACGGAAACCGGGGGAGGGGGATTAGGAGAGGTTATGCCTTTCCAAAGGAGGGGCCACAGCAGCCGGGACGGAGGTTGCCTGGGGAAACCAGGCGTAGGCTTACTCAGAGAACAGTGGCCTCTAGTGGTGGATCATGAATTGCATCAAATTTCATCCTAAAAAGAGGGGCCACACAGGAGTTAAAAATGCAGCGGAGGATTGCAATGAGTTCCCAAACAGTTATCTTCTAAAAGCAAGTTAGGGGCCAGAAGAAGGGCAACTTATTGATCCATTCTGATGTATAAAAGGATGGTTTTATTTTATACACTTTTTATTACACGGGCCATATTTTGTTCACTTCAGCCTACATGAACAGTCGTATCCATTATAACATGAGGATCGAGGCATAAGAGGAAAGATGATTACAAGACAAATACACCTCACCTAATTGTAAAAAGAAAAACTAATTTAAAAAGATTAAATGTAGTCTTTTTGATGTCTAGCAAATCACTGTAAATCATCCTTCAACGCCTGAAATACTCTGCCTTAAATGGGGACCAACAAACTAGATTCCTCCACCCCATCTGAGCCGTCATTGGTCTATTAATGTTAGGCAACACATAAAAATAAGGCTTTGGTATTATTTTCACTATGTCAGGGTGTTGTTGAGATGTCACAGAACCCATTTACACCACAACTGTCACCAAGGTTATTATTGACTTTTGCAATTTTTTCCGTGCAAGCCTTCTACAAAGAGATACCATCCACGATCAGTGCAGTGTCAATACACTGCGTGACAGAGTGAGCCAATTAACATTCACCATAGCAGCTAACAGCGTTAATGAAAAATGTGCATGGTAAGCTAGCAAACTCTGACACAAAAGGCTCGCTTAGCTTAATTCACTTCAGTACCATAAGTAAGAATTCACAGAATCAGTCAGCATCACTAGTCTCCTCCACCATCACAAACTGCCATTCAAGCATGTCCTCCTCCTCCAGAACATTGACCATCATCATCCTCCTACCTGATATGGCCTCCTACCAAACCTTAAACTAGCAGAAATTTGAAGTGGACATTATTGTTGTGTCTGATGTATGTATGCATGTGTATGTGTGTGTGTGTGTGTGTGTGTGTGTGTGTGTGTGTGTGTGTGTGTGTGTGTAGGGGGTACAGAGAGACCGGAACTATGTATTGTGTGTGAGGCTGCAGGAGGATGTCGGTCCATCACAGCGATCTAATTAAGGCTTGCAGGTCCAAACGCTGCGCTGTCAACCTGTGATCACTGCCATGTAAACACCAGGCTCACTGGCTTGAAAGGAGTGTGTGGGCGCTCACAAAGGGCCCGATGCATGCAGGAGCCGGCGGCATGGCGCCGGAAGTGTCCAAACCGTCAATGAACACAGGAGGCAACAGCAAACACCGGGTCGAGGCTGACCCCGTCACCACCTTGGCTTCGCTCCCAAGTTGCCGTGGATTAAGTTAATAGGTTCATGTCATTTAGCAAAAGCTTTAAACCAGTCGGTCTGCTGGAATAAACCAGTCGGTCTGCTGGCCGAGATGTTCCCCTACAATGACAAACACTGGATCACAAAATCGTTATGTTTATGCCTCAGGTGATTTCTTTGAGCTTAGTGTCGTGGGGTATTTCAGTGAATGAGAGGGCCGGATGTCACAACGCACAACACGGCCAAAGAACAACCCAGACACACATGGACGCTCACCTGGAGCTGTTCTAATCAGACCCTCTGAGAGGGACACATCCCTGGGGGACAGGAAAACACCTAAGTGACAGGGGAAAGTTACCAGGTTGGGGGGATGGGGCTATTGTGTTTGTTCAGGGGAGGGCAGAGAGACCGGGCCTGTTCAGCCGGCCGTGTCCCTCCGAAAGACGAGATCATCAACCAGCCTTCACACCCAGGGGCTTTCGTTGGACTGTCGGCTGGGTTTAAGATAGTCTCTTAAACTCATCAATACCCATGGACACACCCATCAGCACACACCCCCTCGGGTCACCAACCACTAGACTAGGGGTAACCACACCCCCCTCCCATTTTATGTAATGAAAGAGCTTCCTAAACATCTCTTATCAGTCCGGTCTGTTTGATATGGACTGGTCCCAGATAATTCCCCGATCAGAATAACAAAACCCTCTATTGAGATTGAGAACAGACTCCAACAACATTGTTTAAAATAACAATAGTATTTATAAAACATAAACATGAGTGTTACCCCCAAAACATGTTAATTAAGGTTAATTCTACTATTTTATATATTTAAGTATAAACATTTAAGAAAATGTCAAAATAAGAACAGACCAGGGAGCGACAAAATCAAGGAAGTACCCAGCCCCCCCCCAAACACAAACACTAGACTCCCTCTGAACTGCCAGTCCATTTACCAGAGTCATTTTAGATATAGTATGAAATCAGAGAGAAGACTGAATGTCTTCCACAAGTGTCTGCATATGTCCCCTGAGCACTACAACCAACACTAAAACAAAGCAGACCTTTGGCCTAACACATTAAGCCGTTATTTCTCTCTATTCACCATTTTCCAAATGGGCCTTAATTGGGCCAATACCAGCCCGCCGGACCCATGTGTCCTTTCTGCGCTGGCCCGCGTGAGATGCTGTGATCCTGGGAGAGTTGCTGTCAGGGCCACGTGGAGCCTGGTGACGGCCGGGGGTGACTTTCCTCGCTGGAAAATTCCATTATGTGGCGGGTGAGCGTGTCCGAGCGTGTCCGTTGTGAGGTGGTGGGCGCACGGCCGCCCGTTCCCAGCGTGTGGCGAGGGGGTTAAGTGCCACAGAAAGCCCTCCATTATCCTGAGTGAGAACAACCCATGTGGCTGGCCGCACGGCTCCCGCTTCCCTTTCACTCCCTTCACAACAGCCCCACTGAAAGCCTCGAAGTTTCATTCACTCCTCTTCATCCCCCCACCGATCCCTCTCTCGCTCCCTCAGTTCGAGAAATAGTTTTGCACAATGCCGGTGGAAACCCAGAGCTGATTCTCCAGCACCCCTGCGGACGCTGGACCCGTGAGGCTGGGAGACAGTGCACATGTGGACCACATTCACAGGACGGCCGTCAATCAAGCCGTGTTATTAAAACAGTTAAGCCACATAATGCCACGGACGGCTTCCCGTTCCCCCAATCAAAGAAGTGTTGGTGTTCTTTAAGGATCCATTTCAGGCATACTACTATTTTCACAGCATACTGTTAAATGATAGTCTTTTTTAAACGCATTCAATGCCATGCAAACTACACGCAGGGTTAAAAAAAAGGTTTACCATGAATTCACTAGAGGAAGACCACATCCACAATTACAACAGTGCCCTGGGGTAAATCCACATTGGGAGAAGAGGGGTCAAATTAGCCAATAGGAAGCGGGTGATGATAGGTGGCCCTGATTGGAAAAGTCACCATGACGCCAGGTTTAACTTCCCCAATCTTGGAGGTCCTATGGGATCTTTAATGACCACAGAATAAAGACACCCTTTAAGCATCTCATCTGAAAAATGATCCACTACGCAGGGCAATGTACCCCATCGCTGCCCTGGGGAATTTGACTCTCCTCAGCCCAGAGGCAAGAGACCCACACGCTCTACTGGCCTCACAACATCACTTTGTGTCATCTTGTCTCTCTGATGTAGGGCCCAAACAGGACAGAGCCGGTTAAGTTGGAGAGGCAGGCCAGCGGTGGGGGGAGGTACAGTACACGGTCAGCTGGCCTTCCGTTGAAGCATCGTAAAGAGCCAAGCTTGCCAACCCACAAACGCCGTTTCAGATATAAAGGCTGCTATACACAACTAATAGACATTTCAATAGACCTCACCACGCCTTCCTTTGCAGCCAATAATGAACGCTATACTCTGAGTTGCGCCATTTTCAATGAAAACAACCAGACTTGCATGCTTTGCAGAAACTTTTCATGAGTTCACAAATTAAAACAACACGTGTTTATTGTATCTTGTCAATGCAAATATTGAACAAGTTGCTTGTGCCTTGTTCACTGTGTAGGAAGAAGGTTGACGTCGCGACCGGAGTGTGCAATGTATCTCAAGTGTTAGAACCTAGACTCAGCCAAGAGGACCCGCCACTACTCTGTAGTTTAGCTGCTCTGTAGTTCAGAGTATCAGCACAAGCATTTCGGGACAACTGCTGATGTTAAAAGAGCTTTAGAATGTGGCATAATGAAAGGACAGATAATCAAATCAAAACGTTACAACAAATCCACAACAGCTGGAAAATAATAAGGGAAGTCCGGAAGCATTCGGGGAATAGGTCCAGAGGGTAAACGCTCATTCCAAATCATTTTACACACAAATCCCCAAGAAGACAAAATGCGGCCAAGTCGGAACACATCTGGCCCAATGAGCAGTTAGTGAGAACAGATCCTCTGTGTAAGACAGAGAAAGACGTGGACTGAAGCCCTATGGAGCCGGCTGTCCTCACGCACTCAGCCTCTTCACAAGATGAACGAGCAATTGTCTCGATCACCGTTAATTACGCTTAGTGACGCAACGAGCTCCCTATCGGATGTGCATTGTGAAGGACACATTGAAGAAGCGAACAGGCACATTAATGAGGCTTAATGGCATAGTTATCACAGCATTGACTGTTTATGGGGATCTGTGCAACTATGCTGTGGAATTCAACAGCATCCATTAGCTTGTAAGGGGCAGATAGCTGATCTACAGTCAATTACACTGGGATTATCCACTATGTGTTTTCTGTAGAAATAAATGGTCTTATACAGAGGCCTAATAGAGGTCAAACATCTCCCTGCATGCATTTATCATCGAGTCACTATCCAAATGACCATGGGATATTCTTATTGTTATTAACACACTGGTGAATTGTGTGGAGGCATACCCTATCAATCACTGTTTTTCTTCTTCTGGACAGTCTCTAGCAATTGTTAGTCGTGAATATGTAATGTCTTACCTTCTTCGTTCATTATTCATTAAAGACAATGACATCGGTAAAACCGACAGAGAACGAAAAGATAAATAATCCAATTTACGTTGAGATAGTTCAAACTAGAGATAATTAATTACATCACCAATTTACTAATAAGTACAGTTCAAACCAATAGGTGTGAAGCGTAATCCAACGTGTATAATGAAGAATTAAGGCTAATTATAGACACCTAAGGTACATTCCCTAGGCACGACAACTTACAATAGGTAACCGATACCTCCTATAAGACGCTCAGCAGATGTAGTTTTACTATTTAATGATATATATACACACTTAACAACTCCAATTTTATAAAGACAAACGTGACGTGACGTTGGCAGAAGTATAAAGCGCCCCTATGGAATTTCTCTCAGCCTTTTGAAAATCCCTGATTTTAATTGATTGTTTGGCGCCACCTTCTGGCTTTCAGTAGTACATTCACATCATTTGCTGCTGATATATGACCTTTCATAACGCTGTAGATGCCCATACATGAATAGGCCTAACGAAATAGACCTGCAACAAACTCTAGATTTGTAAGGTTGAGTCAAAAAATGAAACAGTGGTACCAGTAACAGCTATTAAATTTCATTGATCTAAGGTCATTATAGTGGCTTTTAGTGGATTCTTAGCGTAGTAGACATGCCATGGTACTGAACTCGCCAGACTCATGCACTGATCATCTTCATCGATATACCTGTAATCTGTTATATCATAAGTACGTCATAGTGGGTGGATGCGGTGGTTGGTAGCAGTTAGAGATTATAACTAAAAGTGTATACCAAACAGCTACCAGCCACTCAAACCCCAGCGCTAGACAATAAGAACCAGATGTGCCAATATAGCAGTTTCATAACTACAGGGCTCCATACTCGTCGCGTGACAGGGTTACAAACCGTAAGGGGTGTGGTATCACGTGGGCCAACTTAAATAGGTGAAGTTTAACAAGTTGCTCAAACAAAATCGACTAAAGCACACACACCACCATCAGTGGTTTTACTGTCTGCACAACGAAAAGACTGGAGGATGGACGCAGCATACAAAAAAATTAACGGGGACTATTCCACTGCGGACAATGGCAAACAGGTAAATACATTTTCAACCAAAACGTCCGGTGTGAACAAAAATCTGGAATTCGTAAGGAATAATACACATGAACCAAAGTCCAATTTAATAATTTAGAACTTGATCCTAGATGTTCCTTACCACTGAAGTAGTCAAATTAATAATTAGTACGGTTTCCTGTTAACATCATCACACATTTCAGCTTACAACTAAACACACTGTAAATGGAAGACTGTTTAAGAATGTAATAAAAAAGTACAAAATCTACATCACCTGAAAACTCCATATTTGGTTTATAGGTACTCAAAAGTGATTTTGGCTTTTTTATTAATGATCACACTTCCACTTTTATAGTATTTTGTCGACTGGATGCCCAAGTTTGCTGAAGTTTATAATGGCTGTTTAAAGAAAACTCAACCATTTAGTAGTTTCTCCTGGTCCATGGAGAACTTTCTTGTTAAGAAGCCATTTTACACAAAGTGCTAGAAGAGTGAAATTCTCCCCTTATCATTTGAGAAAAATTTAATAGTGATAACTAATGTTTTGATGTTAAATCACTATGCAACTACCCATTACATATACATTCTTTATTGACAAAAACACTAGAATAGTGATCTAATAATTGTATCAATATATACATTTGAAACAACCATATTGTGACTAATACCATTACTATTACATCATTTGTACATTTTACACCTGCAGTGACATCGCTCTAAACCACCCAAGACCCTGTATATGGTCCAGTTATGTTGATCACTGTCCAGCTGTGCAGTTTTCCATGGCTGGAATATTCTAGAGTCTGCAGAACTGCAAAATAGACTATTGCAATCATTTTATGATCTTTGTGAATAAAGTTAAAAGTCAGTGACAACCCAAGCCGGGTAATCATGATACATCATAATAGTTGCATTTACAAATTAAATGTGCTTGTGCTTGCTAGCCTTGATATCACAGACAAAAGATTGGTAGCAGTAGGGTTGTATTGGCACTGTGTTAGTTATAGTGAGCTATTTTGTGATGGTTTGTAGGTCTGGAGATATTATAATGGGGTCTAGTGGGTATTAAATCATCACTTGCTATATAATATTATTAAATGTACCCTGTGTTTCATTTTGAACAATCTGAATGTTTTATAATCATGATTCAGTTAATATTGTCAAAGCTTTCCTTAGTTTCTAATTTATGAACTATGAATGGCAGAACAAAGTTGTGTTTATGCCATTGATGTATGTCATTTTGCACATATCAACTTCTGCATGGTGTCTGTAGCTAAAGTTGTTTGGAAGAAACTCTAAAGTATTGCATTTTTATCTATGTGGAGCTATTATACTAACTTACAAATTCTAATATTCACATTCAAGCTTATTCAGCACATTATTTCCTAACCTGTTGAAGCTCTGTCACATTCGAAGGGACAGTGAGTCAGGACATGCATTTCCAATTGGATTTAGACCAAGGCTCTAACTGGGCCACTCGACGACATTCATCGTTTTAATGAATTTAATGCGTTACAGTAAGGATGGTGTTCTTTGTGTGATATGCCATGTCATGAGATGCGGCGAACGGAACGCATTTAGGCTGTTAAGTTCCATTTGTCACAGCAGACCACCAACCCGTTCCCAGATGGCTAGAGAATCTCCTTAGCGTTTTTTTGTTTGTTGGTGCCATATTTGAAATGGGATTTCCGGAGTGATGTCTTCCTTCTAACCACCCTGTCATAGAGGTCAGATTTGGAGAGAGCCCTGGATGTTGTTGTCAAATGGCCTGTTAGGGGGCAGCCTTATCTAGGTGGTGTCTTAGCGGTGCCATACACCTTTCGCTTCTTAATAATCTTCTGAACCGTGCTCTAAGCGATCATCAAGACTGTTCACATCTTTCATACACATCCCTGTTTTGGGCCCTTCCACAATGTCGTCTCTTAATTCAGTTTGTTTCGAGGAAATGCTACGGGCAATCATTTCAGAACAGGTCAGAGAGAAGCAATTATTACATTCTCATCATCTCATTAATGAACACAACGGTTTGAGCGCCTTAAACGTTTTGAGTGCTTCAATGGGCTCTATGAAAGTCCACACTCAAACACATTCCTGAAACGTGATACCGTCATTCATAGGATAAACGGATACAATCTCAACTGTCTTATATGTTTCTGTTCAGCTGTTTGATGTACCTGGGTTTGCGTAAGGATTGGTGGTCAGACTGCCACCTACTTTTCACATTCCCAGCAGTGAATGTGAAAAGTAGGAAACGTGTGATGGTTGGCTGAGAGGAAAATGGCACAGAGGTGGTCCAACAGCTGTGTGGTTCCGGTAACGCCCTGGTCACCATGCTACACAAGGTTCAAATTAAGAAAGAGAACACAGTAGGTCAAAATGTTGTGAATCTTGTCTCGCCGCAGAGGAGAGGCTCCATGTACCTGGAGGAAGAGACCAGCAACAAGGCGGGGGTGGTGTCCTGCTTCTTCTGCCTGAAGGAGGAAGTTGGAGCACTGGCCAAAGCCCTCAGACTGTTTGAGGTAAACTGCTTAAGTTGTTTGTTGTTATGTTGCTTCGGTCTTAATCTAAAAATGTAGTGGTTTGGATGACAAGTCAAACATACTGTATTCGCACATATAGTACATGACATTTTGGCAACCATTTTGTCTCGACAGGGCAACTTTTACATCAGTAGCCAGAAATCCTGGAATACATACTACTTATTTTACACAAATAGAGTGGATGTATATAGTTCACAGACATGTCAACATATATTCAACCCTCATTTTAAAATGATCAAGGATGTATTTGAATGATGTATTATTGGGTAGCCAACGCCAGAGCCAAGTTTTTCCATGTGAGAATGTTGTAGTCCCTCATTCATAAGGACATTTATCACCACTAGCATGTCAGAGCCAACATCTTGACCCGCAGAGGCTCTAGAAGATCAAACAGAAGGTTATGATCTGGCATTTGTCAGTCCACCGGACTAATTCAAAGACAGCCAGGGCTTCATGCCAAGTCAGAACTTGTTTGGGAGCCCCTGGCCTTAGTGAAGTTCATTTTATTAATAGGCAATAACAATTTATACTAAAACATGGTTATTGTAAAGTATGAATTATTCTTTTATTATTAAAATATAGATGTTATTCATTATTAACAATATAGATTATTAATTGCCATATACATATTTGACAGTCCTGACAAAAAAAACCTCCGGCATCCATCCTGTGTTCAATATTTATTAGTGTTATTGTAAATTATGTTCTAGTGTTCATATTAACCTATTAAGGTTGATATCATGTTGGCAGTTAAACCTTAAAAAGGAATTCCATAAGGTCTGCTGGAGCTCATATATTCAGAAATCGGCCCACTTTCACACGACTCACCATAACGTTACAATTTACAAGGTACTTAAACAAACCAAAGGCATTTCACAGGACAGCATGTTGCCAATTAGTTCCAGATGCTAGATGTTATTGAGCATCATGGTAATGGACTCAGTGAACAACTAGGATAAAAGAAAATTCAGCATCCAATGCAAAACTTATGAAAGCCTATCACATTAGGATAAAACGACAATGTAATAATGCTGACCAACACTATTGGTGCCTGTAGACGGGGGTGGGGCTTGCTGCACGTCCAGCCCATTGAAACCTTGCCAGAATGTCCCATGTCCATGGAGAGTATACTCTGAAAACTCTCCAAAAATGTATACATTTGGTGGTAGTCACCATCTGTAGAGAACCCCTGATGTCATTATTTGTACATATTAAATACAGCTGGGCCTAGGGTACCGAGCACATGCCTTCATAACGTTTAGCGTGCAGGTTTCCTGTATTGCAGAAGAGGCCCGCGCCCCAGGGCTTACACCATCAGGGGCCTCATACTCTATTTTAAAGAAAGAAAAGCATCCGCTCGAGGCCCCCTGTCCTTTCGGAAGAACTGGACACAGACTCTTCAGTTCACAGCGCAGGTAGTGATGTTCGGTATTTGAGCGATATACTTTCACTCTTAACTCTTTTCACTCACTCAACATGATATTTATTGTTTACGAGTCACTCGTCTGTTGTCATATAAACAGCTGTAGAAACCAGCGACTATCATGCGCGCAAAGAGAAATGGATAATTTTGTAGGCAGCACAAAGATCAATATACTGTAAGTTCGGAGCTGATCATTTATTGATTATTGTCATTGACAGACAACATCATCAATCGTTGCGGACGCTACTAGATATACAGTGCCCATCAGAATGACAGGGTGCCAATAATTGTGTTTTCAGATGTACCAGTGTGGTATGCTGGGGGGGTGGGGTGGGCTGTTTGATATCAATGGTAATATTTGTTTAGTCGATCCCAGATTTTAAGACCTTTTGTCCTTGGTTCAAGGTTTGGCTTTTTTTAAAACAGTTTTGAGTTTCTCGACCACTCAATCAAATATTAACCAACAATTGTTTGTTGAGCGGACATCTTTGGACAGTGCTTTGGTTGTCCAATGTATTCATGGATTTACAGTTGAGGTGATTTAAGCATTATTCTTGAGTAAGTGGGTAGCAATTAGCAGAACCCTATTTTATTTCTTTTTTAAGACTGTTCCCTATATATTAACAGTCTGGTTGTGTGAGAAATTGATTGGGTAAAGCGACATGAGATGCATGACTCAGTTAAGCGGAATCTATGGGTTTTTGCATCACTCTTAAACATGGCAATTAGGTGGATCCGATTGGCCGTGATTTTGTTGACCCAGTTGCTGAAATGAACATCAACAAAAACACTGGTGGCGGCCCGCATGATAACGTCTTTGTCTTGTAAATCCGCGAGAACAGCTTTGTGCACAGTCATTCAAGGAAGCTTTTATCCACACTTGGAGCTGAGGTTTCTAAACGTTGGCCTGGAAGAAACCATCGGGCCCTCAACACGGTCACCAGTTATAACTGTTGCAATTGATTTTCGGCGTACTGTGTTTTTCCAACAGCTGCAGCTGAACCATGTCAAGGTAACTCCCGTTTTTATTTTGTGTTTACCTAAGTGACTACGTGTAGGGCTGTTGGCAGGGCTGCTTGGCAGCAAATGCGTTGTTTAACCAGACGAAGATGAAGTGATAAAGTCTCGATGTCGTACTAGTCTTCACAGAATTGGCCAAGTGCCTCACTCCAGTGTTTGTGGTAATGTGGGCGTTTGTGCACATCTCATAGATGGATAAATATCTCCCAAATTCTGTGCTGTCCTCTGAACCAATCAACATCCATTCCCCGGATCCACCCCCTATGTCACCTTTCTGAAAAAAACCCACAACTATCCTACTTAGTTTTAGCCAAACACCTCCCAGCATCCACACATTATATAACACAAACAAGTTAACCAGTATATAAAAATACACCCCTCATTCATCATGTGACCGACAGGAATCCAGCGTCCGCAGAAGCATGAATTGGCATTTCTGAATCAGGGTCGCAATGAATGGCTGATACAAACGCTTCATAAGCAATACAAACACTTCATGTAGGCTGATTAATGTATAAAACTGAAACGCATCCAAGCAGAAACCACGAGGCATAGTTTGAATGATGTGAGAAATGACCGGAACGAATACAGAATTCAAAGGCCAACCTCTTAATTAGTTGCCTTGGTTGATATCACTTCTTATTCCCAGTAGACCTCCAGTCATGTGATGTGGTTAGCTATCATGTGAGGACTCCATTCCAAACACCAGTAAGCTTTTGTGACGACCGGACCAAAGCCTTAGCGCTGCTAGGACAGGGTAGGGTTATAATGTCACTTACGCGAGGCCTTGCGCTAGATGTTCATTCCACTTCAGCAATCACTGTGGGCATGGTGACATCCCTGGAAGGTACATAGATTGGGCCAAACCGCCCCATCTAGCCCTCTGTCAATGTTCCCCTGGAGAGGGCATATTGTGCCCCAGTTAAGCTGGGTCAGGGTCCCTGTACCAGATTAATATTACAATAACAATGTAGTACTGGTCTCGTCTCAACAACAAAAGACAAACAATGTGATCTGCCTAAACGAAACTCGCAGAGGCAGGGACCTAAGAAACCATCTAAACAGACTCAAAACATCACAAAGGGATCCACAATGAAACATCAGTAGATTGAAATGCGAGTCGTGCAGAGATGCCAGGCAATCCATGGGGGAGAGAGTGTGAATCGTTCTACTGCAGGATGCTTAAGCAGCAAATGATTCATCTGGCCTTCATAGACTCCCAATCCAAAGAATAGGATCCAGATGGAAGAAGAAAGGGCGTATGTTTCCGCCTCTCTTCTGGCCTATGGCAGTGAGCGATTTCTCTGCTTCCTCTCTCCACTGAACACTATTAAAGATGACCATGTTTCACTGGAAAAGCCAAGAAGTATGGTTGAGATTTTCAGAGATATTGAAAAAACATACTTTCAGGGTATGTTAGGGAGAAATTATGCCTGGGCCCAGTTTTTTAAATGCATCTATTGATCAGCATTCTTCTTTTAGAAATGCTAAGTGATGAAAGAATGATTTATGAGAAAAAATATTATGTAAAAACATGCATCTTGTTTAGCATTTCCTTTACTACAGCCTGACTAGTAGGTTTTACAACAGTCTGGCTCCAGTGGGTTCTATAACAGCCTGGCTCCAGTGGGTTCTATTGCAACTTGACTGTAGTTGCTTCTATGACAAACAGCCCACATTTCATTAGCTGGGTGCTGTGTTGTTGTGACTGGAGGGCATGGTAGACTCCAGAAAGTCTGTTAGAAACCATTGTTTGGTTGTGCGAATAGCGCCCTCTATTGGTATGTTAAGTCCAGACAGTAATTTCAGCTCAGTCAGTTCACTCACAGGGTCTCTGAAAGGTTTTTAAAGATTCTAACAATCATTAATTGGCATTAATTGGACCTATCCTGATTTAAATAATCAGGTTTAGGTCTTATTGAGCAACAACATATTTAAATTATGTGGTGTTGCTTGTATTTCAATTACAACATTACAAATTGCCCTTTTCTCTGTCTTTGTCATAAAAGGAAAAGGGCATCAACCTGAAACACATTGAGTCTCGTCCATCACGAATGAACAGCCAGGAGTTTGAGTTCTTTATCAGTGTGGACACTAGCTGCTCCAAGGCCCTGGACGAAGTCATCGCCGGCCTGCGCACTGAGATCAGTGGCCACGTGCACGAGCTGTCACGCAACAAACAGAAGGACACAGGTGTGTGAACAGCTTAGTAGCAGTGTGTGTGTGTGAGTGTGTGTGTGTGCGCACATAATCAAATAGTCCTACACACGCCCATAAAAAGAAAATATTGCAATCCGAGACTAATAAATCCTATATATTATTTTTATATTTGTGTGTTTTACCTTCATCTATGAGGTAGTCTGAGACTGCATGTGTGTGCATGCATGTTTATCACATGGTCTGACTTTGAACTGAGGTTAATGCTTTAGCAGGCAACCAGACAGACTGTTAAATGGTGCAACGAGCGTCGCTACAGAGACGGATGGCCTGTCGCTCACACCCAGCCCCCCAGAATTAGTTGTTTCCACAATGACATTAGTTTAGTTACTGAGCACCAACAGGCCTGGCGGGAAACAGAGGAGCTCAGTGTCATGGAACAGACTGTCTCTATCACAGACCGTGTGGGGAGACCCCAGGAGAGTTATCGCTCACCCAGGACAGGAGATGGACAGGGCCACCGCTTAGCCACTCAGCCTTCTGTGCCAAACCCTATGGTCTCCCCGACTGCCCAACAGGCCAATGTGTCTATGCAGGAAATACGAGATATTTATGGTCTGCGTTGGAGACAGGCTGTTTTGAGAGGAGTCTGGTTGGGTTCCATTGTTCCTCTGGCCTCAGGCTGGACCACACGGCTTGGATTCAAATTAATGGTCGACTTTCAGTACTTCAGACTGAGATAAATCCCTTTCAGCCAATGGGTGAGCTCCACTGGATCTCTGTTCTCTGTCAACATGGGTAGTGTGGTAGCCCAATACAAAAGACATTCTACTGGCAAGCCCCCCACAAAATCATCTGCATAAATATTCATTTGGGCTTCACTTGTTCCCATCAATCAGCATTTTGTAAATGTACACTGAACATGAGGCAGGACATGCGATCCCCATTCTTCACTAAGGAAGTAATCTGTCACATGGATGACAAGGCAACGTGTTATTTAGTTATCATCTTCTTCTGAACTGAATAATTCTGTTTCCCCTCTGC